>CAVMBJ020000054.1:0-47363 GCA_963675895.2 Styela plicata
TCAAAGCTCAAGCAATCAAAAAATTTTTGTATAAGAATCTTTCGTTGAGTGTGAGTGATGGATTGCGTCGATGAGACATGACACATCTGTGCTGCATGCTTGACAAAATAAAATTTTCTGATTGGGAAATCAAATTTCAAATACAAGTTTCCACCAACGAGATAACTTATTATCTTTAAATTTATTAGGTGAAGTTCCAGCCAGATGCGCAGGAGTGTCTGAAGAATGTGATTTATGTACATGCGAAGATGGATTCATTAAAGATGAAGTAACAAAGAAATGTATCAGTTATGAACATGAGTGTGAAACACCTAAATGTGAACTTGAGATTGAGGTGGGTTTCGACCATGCATTGCTAGATCATTGATAATTAATTATCTTTTCTGATAATTTTTTCTTAGATTTTAGAAATTCATATATTCGATTTTGTATTTAGGTGAAGAAAGAAACCACCTTAAATTATCCTTATTTTAGGATTTTTTTGCCTTCGATCCATTGAAAAAATATTTTCAAAGCTAAATTGCAAAAATTTGTACTATATATTAATTTCGTTCTATTCTGATTTTATTTTGTGGCTTCATGTTTCTGCTAAAATACTGAGTTGTTTCACATCAGCCACAGATGAATCACGCCTCAATGACACCATTCATCGGTGCTTATGTCCAACAAAGTAATGTCCTTGAGAAGGTTATAACTGACATTTTGACAATTTCTTCTTTCTTTTTCACTTCAATTTCACTCCAAGCAATACCAGAAGCAGCACTTAAAGGGAGTGCTACCTAATGAGAAATTATATAGCACGAAGAGCTACTTTAAAATGTGTTACGAGAAACTCTAGTCTTAATCGAAAACATCAAAAACAGAACTGATTTACTATAATAGAGTGCATGAGCGATATCTGCCTTGAGTAATGCTTAGACCAACTTTCTCTGCTAGGAACAACTTTCAACAGTACGCAATATGATCCTCTCTAATATTTTCAGTTATTAACAAGCGCTGTTTGTTTTAGCAAGGGGAATCCTTCTGGAAGGGAGATTGTCAACTTTGTACATGTATCGATTATATTGAAAAATGTGAAAGCAATGTATGTAGACTCACTGAAACTGTATGTGAGGCTGAAGGAAAGAGGTTGATGGACTTGCCAGGTAAATATTCAATTGTCATATACTCAAAATGTATTTTTATCTTGCAACTTTTGCCCAAGAAATAAATGAATAGCCTATCGGGTACTTTTATCCTAGTCTTCTAAAATTATAACAAATTTAACTTCATTGTCGTTGTAATTTCAACATTGTCTTCATTTCATAGTAAAACCCAAATATATCACTTGAAGCAATTTTTTTTTCTTCCAAGTATGTGAACAATGAAACAAAACAGTGTAAAAAACTCAGAACTAATCAACTTGTCTCCTCCCCAATACTCAATACTTGAAGGGATCACAAGTCCATTACTGAAATAGATTATCTGCTTGGAAAACCATGCAATCTCCAGTATTTATTATCCAGCCATTTCAACTTGAGTCGACTTGTAAAAAAAAAAAATTTTATTGTATTGCTTAGCATCTCTTATATAAACCAGGTACTCTGGCAGCTACTGTGCTACTCACCTACTGTGACTGAATCCTGACGACTGAAACCAGTGGAAGTGGAAACAAACACCAGACCACCCCATCTGAAGGCGAATGTGTTATTGATGGATTCATATACGAGTAAGAACAAGCGTTGTATAACGCTATAAAAATTCATGATATTTATTGAACTAATAGAATGACATCTTCCCAAATCAGAAAATTTATTGTCAAGAAACATATTTTTTAATATAATGAATCACATTGATGGATTGCGTCGATGAGAGACCGCAGCCCATGTCTTGAACAAAATATCCACTTTTTCCTTATGGTTTGAGATCTCAAATATGTTTAAACTAATACCTCAAATTATATTCTAAATATGTAACCTAATTATCCTGTTTTCACCAGCCTGGACAAATGTCAGGGTTGGAAGCGCTCATGTACAACAAGTAATGTGCATTGTATGGAGCTCAAAGATATGTGAAAAAGAATGCAAAATAACACAGATTGGTCAACCGGGTGAAGTATTTTCGTCGATGGTTTTCCGATGACGAAGTGTTGTAGCATGTGTATGTATCCATGATATTTTTTTGTTTCCTGTGAATAGAATTGTTGACCAAAAATAATTTTGGAATCGCTCCAAGTCGTTGAAAAGCATTGAGTGGAAAAAACTCTCCCAAGCAAAGGCATCTCAGATCGAACCTGAAGTAGGCTTTCGACTCTTGTGCAGGGCTTAATGGATTAAAATGAATTAGGTTGTTGAATACGCTTTCGAGAGCCAGTGTGTAGACAAGTATTTGACATTAAGCACTGCTTCCTTTACGCCAAACTAGGACCAATGCACAGAGCATGAAGATGGAGACTAAAAGATGTAATCCAAAAACCCATCAACCACTAATTCGAAAAATTGTTGTCCTGTAAGAGAGTTTCGTGGTTCATCATATCCTAATAGAGCTTCCGTTTTCAGCGTAAACATATATCTCTGACCCAGTAGATTGTTTGTCCCTAGAATCTAGAGAGTGCGCAGTAGTTGATATGCCAGGGGGCATCAATTCAGAAAAAAAAACAGCAATTTTTAACCATTCATTATAGCTATATCAATATTATTTATTTCATTGTAACCACATGAGCTCATCCAATTTAAGATACTGCCTACCTCGATATCAATGTGAAAACTCCCATCACCACACACGATTGTCCACAAGTACCAATGAAGGCCTGTTACACTGTTGCAGCACATTGCACATGAACAACCTTTGCCGTGGCCAATGTCCATCGGCACTTCACAACCAAACTACAACGTACATTCTACACTACACCACCATCACGTAGAGGAGGAGTGTCGTTGTAAATTTTTATTTTACCGATGCACGAAATAAAATTTTTGAGTGCAGCACTAAGTGAGTGTGAGATCGTCGATCTTCAGATGGGACATAAAATATTGACGTATATAAATGGAAAAATAAGAATATAGTACACTTTGATAACATGGTAATTGGGACAATGTATAAACCAGGTAATAGCATATGAGTTCAGTACCGCTCTTGCTAACATGTAATGGCAAGCAACACAAGTGTCCGCTGTCCTGGTCTGACATCGAATGTTTTTTTTCGACCGCTGATTTTGTCAGATTATAACTTGATTTAGATTTGCAGCTTATCACCAGTATTAATACAAGCATAGTTTCTAACACATTTAATACCTAAGAGGCGAGCGAGGAAATTTTAATTTGTGCGCAGCATGCGTCACATGATGACGCGCATCCATCGAACGAGCACTCTCCATCTGTGCCACCCTACTACACCACCAAGAAATATCATGCCAAAACAAAGATAGTAAAGTAGCCGAGCAAGCCCTCCTCTGTTTTTCTGCGGACTTTTTTTAAGGACGTCTGAATCCGCATGACCCTACCTGTAGTGAATTTATAGGTTCAAAACCATTTTATTGGTTACTAAATACAGCAAATGGTCTTGCACATCATCAAAGGGGGACTTGTTTATCTTTCACACAACACAAGCTATTTTTTCCGCTACCTTGTATGGTTTTTGTTAGACTGGTTTAACAAAGCACACAGCCACTGAACGCAGTGTGTAAAGACTGTGAAAGCTTTGTTTTGACTGAGATTACACTATTGAGCCGGCCAGTGTACTTGCCCAGGGTGATAGCACCCACCCCATGAATTCCCCCCACAATGAACACCAAGTGGTTTAGGTTTACTCTTCTCAGGTCGAACCACGCGTAAAAGCATCATTTACTTCCAAACACTTACTAATAATTACTGTTGCCTCCTTACTTTTTCTTACGAAAGCAAATGTCCTTGCTGTCAAAACCTTTTCCTGTTAGTCGCCCGCAGGGATATCACCATAGAATTGCCAACACGAAATGTGGCCTGTTGTTATGTTTATCCCTCAGATTACAAGATTAACAGAATGGTTTGTTGTAAGGAAAATGTTAAATATAACATCCAGTTCGAGTCCATAAACAGGTGTAAAATAATTATGTTTACTCTTACTTCCTTTATACACTTGGCTAGTCACTCAGGAAGTCAAGCAACTCCACTGCCCAAACAACAGGAGTTGCGGGTCATCCCTAAAATGATTCGCCACCGACAAAACATAAATATTTAACCAAGTACGGTATAACTAAAGTCCAGCTCTCATTTCCAGACTAATTAACGATGGGCCTCCATTAATTTTTTTAGTGCCAAGTCCCACCAAATTCAAACCAAAATTTGGTTTTGACCTTTATTGACTCTTTTTTGACCATCCTAACAATTTTTTTTTGCCCAGGGAGGGTAGGAAAGCGCACATATGGTCGTGACTCATGGGAAGAATATAAATTTGTTGCAAACTGTCCCTTGTCCATGACATGAGTGGATGCTTAAACAACCATGTCTTGACGGCAGAATTTTCTCCTAACAAGGTGCTACAAGTCTCTACTTGTGCATTAGGCCATTAAATAATTATTTGTTTTTAAATCCGCCGCATGCTTAATTTCAACCTATGTCCATATTCTCACACATTTGGCCATATTATATAAAATGCAGTTAATCAAGCTGTAATATAAGTTACGTATACTTAATAGAATGATTCTACTTCTCTTCCGCAGACTAATCTCCAGGTAAACACAATTGGGATCAACAGCTAGCACACCTGATGAATTTGAACGCCAAATGAATAAATTGAATGTCTATAAATATTTCCATTTAACCTTTCATATCCTATTTCTTCGGGGGGGGGCAACTACCTAAATCTTACACACAAAATCAACACAATCACACATATATCCTACTCCCCCACCTACAAAACCACATCTCGTAATCATGCAGGGTTTTGATCAGAATCATCAGTCAGCAAATGTTCAACCCAAGCAGGGTATATTCACTTTCCCATTCATATTTCATGTTTGGGGGATTGAGTTAACAATCAAGATAAATTGATTCGCACTCATAATCCATTACATCACTTATTAAAATAACAAACGCGATCCAGATTTTGTGTGGGTGGGCCGCCAGGAGCAAATAGATAAAAAAAAAATAAAAATATCTTCACCTTATATAACAACCATACGACCTCGCTTCAATAGACCTTGTAGACTTGACAATGGTACCTCATGTACTAAGAAAAACATACGGATTTGTAACTGTCCCAACATTTAGATGATAGCGCCCGAGAAAGGAACACATTCTCCCTTCAGGAGTGAGCGTATCCCCCAGTTGATCTAAGCATCGCCTTATATAGCCGATTCACCTGCACTGCCTGTTACCAAACGACAGGTTCCGTTCCATTTGCGATGATCTCATAGTAAGCAATGCAGTTGCTAATCTATTTGCTGTAGGCACTATTGCCCTATTGTGAGATATGTTTTGTCCAGATTTCCTTTTTGAGCGGCTGATATCAGTGAAAAGATAAGCTCTGCTAATTCCCAATTTGCGATTGAACACGAAATGTAGCGGTAATGTTGTACGCGTTAAAGGATGTCAGAGCCCTCCAAGCATACCAAGAGACCATGCGAGCGCAAAATGAGGGAAACATATTTTAATGATTCTGCCAAAAAAAAAAAAAAAAAAAAAAACCATGTAGTAACCTGCGAAAAAGTAATACGGCACACAGGAGAGTGAACAAAAATTGATAAGAATGAAGTCTAATATGGGGGGGGGTATTAAAATGGTTGTGACACCCACAACGAAAATCACCACCCTTTTCCCTCAGTGCAATCGGTGTGTAGGTCTAAATTGTGGGACCCAAAATTTAGTTGTTGAACACATACCCCGTAAAAAATTGTAACATGCCAACGACTACACTTCCTTCTCCCATTATGGCATCCTAAACCTAACAAGTTCATGCTTATGACGTCTGAAAAACAAGATGGCTGGTCGCGAACTATCAGCTACCATTTTGCCATGGCAAATAACTGTTTCAAGAGACGCCTACACACCTGCACACTTTTGTCCTACTTATCTGAAGCGCTCAGATGAGATTCCTGATAAATTCCTACATACTAGCCGGCATGCAAGCGTGAATTGGGCGGAATAAACTGTACCAAACCCTATCTATAGAAAAGAAAACTTTGTGGCAAGGTTAATGAAATTGGCGCCAATCCAATAGCAATATCAACTGCCATTATTACCTGATATCCAGACAAATACTATTTGACGAAAGAGACACCTCTTATTATGTCAGAGTGTCCCAGCAAACGAATTAGTTTAATAGGGACCCACACATAAAATGTTAACAAACTTCAAACCGCAGTGTGTCATCTTTCAAATAAATAAGAGGCTAGCACACTTGTTGAAAGCCACTATGAGACTACCACGATACTACAATTAACAAAGGGCAACTTTAATCCACATTAATCAACTAAGAAACACAGAAGACGCAGTGGCATTTTTTTCATGAATACTGTGTTTTTCTTTTCTGTTGAAGACGAAAAAGTGACGGAAACAAACACAGTGGTTTCTCAGTGCCCCCTCCCCCGCAATGATCAGCATGTGTGCCAGACTGAATCCTAAGAAGTCCCTTATTTGGTGCTCGAACTTGGACCCCACATCACTTTCTATGGCCACCACCCTTGGCAAACTTCAAATCATACATCTTTCAGAAAATGATTACAAATATATCCTCAAAATATAAATGTAGTCTAGATTTGACACAAACATTGAAGCAAGCATTAAAATTTTACAACATACAACAAATATTAAAACCCGTTTTCAAGGTTTACACCGCAAGTTTGGTTCCAACCTTATGTTTTAGTACGAGTCCGCTCAGCTGATTGAACCGTCGCCAATGAGATAAGTGTCAAAATGCTTGCCCGGACTAGGCCAAATTTTCTGTGTTGGGCAAATTTAGCACTATTAATCCTACAAAAATGTTTGCTTGCGTTTTGTACAAGTCCATGAACCAATATTGTCAAATAACAAAAACAATAGATTCCAATTTGTGGTTATTTATTTACAAGAACTGTCATATATTTGATAAAGTAATGACTGTTTGATGGGTGATTTAAGAAAAACTCAAACCATTTCTATTACCGAACCATGTAATCCGCGCAAACCAAACCAATTATGAATTAAGCGTATAAGAATAAAATTTAAATTTTATACTTTGGGGAAGATACTTGTGCGGGTGGAGCCAGTGGGATTAAAGATGCGCCATGGCCCCCGCCAAGAGTTCGGAACGGGGGTGACTTTCCCATCTCAAAGATTTTTGGAATTTAATGAACATAAAATTTAACTTTCAATTTTCTATGAACCAACTCAAAAAAATTTTCAGCCATCCCCGCCGAGCCACTGAATAGGGAATATTAATATGCCCTAGTTAAAACATAATCATGCATAACAATAATTTAAATCCTCAATTGAATAATCATAATGAACCGATTGATATACTTTTAAGAGCCAGAACAAGACAAGTCGAAAATTTATTAAATGAATAAGATATTCCAAAGGCAACAAAGTATCAATGAGACTCCTCCCTTCTTACCAGCAACCTAAATGCAAATACACAACAACAATTAGACATTAAATACAAGCGAATACCATAGTCAATTTTGAACACAACAAATAAATTTTTTATAAAGAAATGCCTTTGTATTTGGTGAGACACACAGTCATGACTACAATGAAACTTGAAGGTTGATAAAAATTATAACAATGAGTCACACAATTCTGATTGGACTTATTTATGTCTATCTGATCAGTATGTATGCTTACGATGAAAAAACTTCTTAATGATTCAGTAGTAATTACAAATGCTGGCAGACAAAGTCATATCAGGAGAAGTGAAACATGTTTAACAGTTTCCACAATCCATTTTTATTCATATTTTTTTTTTAAATTTTAAACTACCAAAGCTATTTTGTAGATGGACTTAACTTACAAAAGAAAGAATATGTGCACTCTTTAATGCTGTCCTAGGAGCTGTCATCTTCTTATAATGGCTGAATAGTTGACATACAGACTACAGACAGAGTAGCAAAAAAAACAAAAATACTCCCTCACCCTTTTAAAGTCTGACATATTAGTAGTGGCAACTGTTTTTCCAATAAGTGTAAGTTTTTCTATTTTTGTTGTTTCTTCATCTCCTTGATTATCAGGAACAAATATCTGCAAATAAATTCACAAATACTATCTCACTTATTATTTATTATTACTTTATTTTACAATTTCCTAACTTTTTAAGCAATTTCTCAGTTGAATAACTGAATTGAGACACTCATGGAAAATTTAAGATACAGTAAAAGTGATAGAGAAAGAGTAAGTACCACCCCTGTCATAAAAATTTCTCCGAAGCATTTTTTATCTCTGTCCATTTGTGACTAATGCTTGACATAAAATTATTTCTGATTGGGACTTCTCCTAAGTGAAAATTTAATCAATCCACATAAAATTGACCAAAAAAGCTTCGTTTAGTCTGAGTCGCTGATGAACGCCGCGCTGAGGTGTGGTCCATCTGTGGCTCATGCTTAACAAAATAAAAGTAACGATGAGATAAGCCTCTAAATGAGATGATAAAAGGGTAACAGAGACGAAACAGTTAAAATGCGCAATCTTAAAAAACTTACAGTTAAATTGTGAACATTCTGAAATTTGACAATCTTAGATTTATTAAACCATTCTCTGATATGTCATCTTTTGTGAGGCTGAAAATAAGAGTGAATAATACAAATAATGTAAAATAATGAAGTAAAAAAACAAAAGAAAACCAGATAACAGATCATTTTTTATATTGAACTTTTATATTGAAGCAAGGCTTGAGGCGCCTAAAAGGGAGAGTCACCTAGGAAATGCAGACAGGACTATTTCCATTTTAAATTATACCTCATAGACAAATTTTAAGTTGTATTTAACATGGATCAGGATTTAGCTACAAAAAGGGTTGATAATATCAAAATATTTTGATAATCTGAGCTTTCAAATCAGTTTCCATAAAATGAACTGAATGTCAAATATATATATTGCTTTAACTAAATTCTTTAAATTAACATCTCTAAAAACCATATATTAATTTCAGAAACCCAAAAAACAGGAGCACTTTACCTTAATATAAGCATACATAATGTAGATAAAATAAAACAAGTCTTACTTAATTTCTTGAACTGGGTTTCCATCTCTAGCTGAATCAAAATCCATATTATGAGGTTGATTTATAAATAACCTCAATGTTTTTGGAGCAAAATCTTGCGGTGCAGTTAGTTTCAATGAATGCAGTTTCACATTCTGATTGAATTCCGATGGATACCAGAAGCTGACAAAATTTGAATGAAATCTTTTCAAATGATATGCAAAAGCACTTTGGAATGAAAAGGTAGTGTAAAGTGTCAGTGATTTAGATAGCATCCCCTCAGAAAATAGCCTGACCAAAAACATGTATTGTTAAGTCATGGGTCCTACTGATGGAGTTGACCGCAGAGGCAACGGTTCAATCAACGGGGCTATCAACGATTAGAAAAATAACTTGGGGGGAAATACAAAAAATAAGAATAATACAAGCCACAACATAACAAAAATTTTTGGGCGCGATGGCTCAATGCTAATACTAGTTGGTTTTAGAATTTCACAGTCCTAGTATATGGCGAGCACTCTTGCTAATCCATGCCCTGCACACAACCCCAGGTGTAATAACTTGGTACGCACAGCCGAACTGGAAAGCTCAAACTTCCAATATAGCTAACGCTGTTTCGCCTTATTTGCCACGCTCGTACATTCATGATGAGTGACTATAAAAAAAATGTCATATGCGTGTTCGTGCGCTGAGGGTGTTTAATAATTTGAAAAAAATAGGATGTGGTCAAATCTGGTCATGAATAACTGTAATTCTCTCATTATGAATTGATGTTTTTCAAACTAGAGAGAAATGAAAAAGAGAAAGAAGTAACAAAAAATAATATTCTATATCAATCCTACCTCAGCGATCGCAATCTGATTCCAATAATAATAGATCAGAGTTGTTCATTCAAAATATATATGTTGACAGTGTGATCATCGCTTTCCTGATTTAAGCATGTAAGTTTGAGAACTCAGTGGTTCAACTATTGCGATTTGAGCGATGACAAATATTTAATCTTGCAAACAAATAAACTGTGTTATAGCTTATAGGAGGTGGTTAATAGAAGCAACTAGGTAGCAAACATTCATGGCCTTGAGACGTGAGAATCTTCGTTGCCTGTTCAATCGGTGTGTCCCTGTGGAAGTGGCATATCATTTTTCCTTCAGATAGATATAAAAGGTCTCGTAGGATAGACCATCAACACTGCTGTTTGTGGTGTAACGCTTCAGTAGTTGATATGATTTTGAAACCATTATTAGCAGTATTTTGGGATGCTAACAAGCAGAAGACACTCAAAATACAAATTTTTTCAATCTTCTCGGCCAACAAATATATCAGTCGTATATTATAACGCGTAATATTGCCAAATTTTCTTGCTTACCGATGGAATACGCGATTTTTCTACGAGCTTATATTATGGGTAGCTGGAGTAGCCCCCGACTTTGTGGCATCTCTGCATTCATGGATTCATTCTTTTTTTTGTAATAAGCAATTATCATAGATGTCTTATACGAGTGTGATCGGGAATAATATTTTTTGTCATAATTTTTCAGAAAAATTTTTTAGCGTAATGAATTTATTGTTTTGCTGAATCGCTTACTAGGATAAATCCATTTCTCCAAATGCACACTCATTCTTTGTAAACTTTCGTTTGATTATATTGCAGGACAATTGAGAATGGCTTTGCAAGCTGCTATTTGTATAGTGTTTAAATCTTTAAATCCATAGCAGTAACAAACCTGTAGATAGGAGCGAACCTGTACAAAGGAGGTTGAATATCCAATCAATACTGCTATAAAATAGCAGTGTTATGATGGTTCGGAAGCTTGTTTGTTCATTCAAAAAAGAACGGCACAAACCTTTCAGACACTCTTGGAGAAAAATAAGAATTTTCCCACCTTGTCTGTAACTACGTTCCTTACCATTCCAGGGTAAGCTCCAACACTTGAATCTGAATTTGATCCATTTGCTCGTGAGAGAAATCCAGCGATAACTCCTGAATTTTATTTGTCAATTCAGACGAATTTGCACCTCTTATTTGGTGTAAATGTTCATTCTGTTTTCGAATGAAGAGAAACGTCGGCATTGATGCTCGGATGTCGTAAAATTCGCGTTTGCGTTTCCATGTAATTTGGGTAACATTTTCAATTAAGGGACTAGATAACCGCGTAGACGTGTTCTAATATTTTTACAACGATATTAAAAAAATGCAATTAATTAAATGAAGTAGGCATTTCATCAAAACACTTCTGCCAAACTAAATTGCTGTATTTGACCATAACTTTCTTAGACCATCTTGCAACGAAGTCATGACTTTTAGGACGTAAAATTTAACAAGTATCGTGACATTTCTTAGCCCTCAAATATCGCAAGAATACCAGTAATAGAAAATGGAATTACTTTTTATCAAAATTCTAAGAGATAACTATGATACATGGACTTTACAGAAATAAGATTTCACATAAGTCTTCAGTTTCGACAGGAGGCAAGCAGTAATGTCCTAAATTCAATTGAAAAATTGAAGATCTCATAGCAATTTCCTTCCTGAAGTAAGAAAGTGCCCAGGGCAAGATAGAACTCACTCTGTCCCTCCCCGCACTTTTATTATAAGCAGTTTCAGTACAGGAAGTACGGTTGCTGGTACAATTTAGAAGTAGGCGTTTTGGTATGTAAGTCTGACAGTTGGTTCGTTTCAAACATTGCCTTCAACTTTGTATAGAGCGCAATTAAATAAAACACAATTTGATATACTTATTATTCATATTTAAAAACTTACAGGACATTTATCCACATCAACTTTCAAAAATACAACACCAGGGTATTCATTTCGATAATTGTTTCGAATACAAAAACTGGAGCAACTTGTTGTGAGGCGCCCATTGTTCCACAACCTGAATAAAAGAGAAAAAATTTTTACAAGTAGTTTCAAGTCCGATCAAATTAAAAAAACATTAAAAAATAAACCATCAGAGGTTGAAGATTGAATATTAATAACAATGACGGTGTAGTCCATGGATGTTTAAACCTGTGGGCCCATGTTTGAATCGAAAACGCAAATATGACAGAACAAGACTATTAATAAACAATAATCGATTGCTCACCACATGTAGCAAAAAAAATCTATTATCAACAAGTGCATGAACCAGCATCATTGAAACTAAATTTGAAAACTGAGGCGGTCATCGCTTCTATGTGGTTGAAACTCAGGCATTTTTTGAAAGGGTTCGATATATTTTTGGAGTATAAATATTTTTCTACTTACGATAACAAATTTAATATCTGTTGATATACAATATATGCCGCCTAATGTATCTGTGGGTAAAATGTTACACCACACAATTACAAACTACTATGAAATATTATTGTGATAATCCGCACCATTGGCTGTGAATGTCACTAACCCCATAATTAATCAAAAACTAATTTTCTTACAGGGGGCAATACAGAAAACTATTTCTTTGATACATTCATATTCAGGTCAAAAATTGTAAATCTTTGATCAGAAAAATACAGAATGATGTATTAGTAAACACAAGTCTCAAACAGTTGCACATACGTCAACAAAAGTACCATATCTGAGAAAACAATACTGACGTCAACAGTATTGGTACTACTGAAAGATTCTCAGTTTTTTTTAATTTTATGCCGTACGAACTGTATTCTAATAATTATAACTATGGCAGTCAGTCTACTACGACTTTCAAGATTAAATTAAGGATTAAATAATGTAGTTTCTAGTTATGTCAAAATACCATCTCATTGTAGTAAAAGTCCACTAGAGCTACACTTGCCCATAAAATTAGCCAAAAACATTTGGGATGCCGGCGAAGTCACAAAAACATTACTTTTCAAGGTGATTAGAAGGAGGTGGCCGAGAAATAACAATTAGGTTCTAGATAGAAAGACAATTATCCTACATTAAATTTATTTACTGATCAACCAAAAAGACCTTGAAATCCTCATAACCTGATCTGATAATTGGACAAACAGACGAAATAAGTGATAGACATATAACAAGAATGTTTCAAGTAATTTAACAATTATATCAGGCAGAACACAGATTTTAAATAAACAATCGACTTGTTAATAACACCCTTACATTAATATCCTTTTTTCAATGGTTACAAAAATATTCCTGCCCAGTTTAAAAGTTTTTGATGTTGAAAACACTGTGCCTGAACAACATGTACTAAACAGTGAACTGACAAATTTTTCTATGGGACCCTATATATACTTTTTGTTTTCAAGTTTAGCATTAATGGTTAATACTATTATCAGGGAATCAACTAGCCACTAATTTTGCTAAAGATTACGAGATCATGTTTAGGGTCAAGTTTTAACATATGAGAAATAAACCTTGCATAAATCATTTTCCCATTGTCTTTTTGTCATATCAATGAACAGATTCCTTGTAAAAAAAATCATAGAGCATACAATAACTTTGTTCAGCTGTTTTTTTTTTTAACCAATGCCGATAAAAGAAGTTGTGTGCCTCAATATGCCACAATGTGGATAGGTAACGTTAAATTTAATGAAAAAAACCTTATCCATAACACACAGCAATCACAAAAAATGTGTCCAAATGAGAATATTGTTAGTTTGTAAAAGAATCATTGCTTTATATTTTGAGTCCCGATTTTTTCTAATATAGCTTTCAATTTGAGAGGAAAAAATCGTCTTGCAATAGTTATCATCGTGGTCCAATTTTTCCTCCCAAAAAAACTTTAGGTATTCTTTATCTTTAGCCCGTCCATTTTCCATTCTGCTGTAGAAATTATTCTTTCAAATATCGTCATCGGTCCTACTAACGATCCAAGTTCTGTCACTGATTTTTTTCTTCGCTTTTCTTAATCCTTATCGGCCATTCTTATTTCACAGTAAAAGAAAAACGGCAAAAGCATGAAAAAATCGATCAAAAAGCGCCGTCCTAAGTAATTAGTCGACAATGAATATGGATTGTGGACCTTTCTCCAGCAAGGAGTTGTCTTAGTCACGTGAATTTCAGCATCGACCATAGCATGAGTAGACGAATCTCTGCTGCCACCAACCGTTCGTTTAATATTTGGCATCACGCACCACTAAAGGCGCCTGTAGAGCTGTAAAAACAAAAATAATCAAACAGGTCAGTCACGTGATTTAAAAGCTGTAATGGAGTGTTGCAAAATATGCGCCCTTATGGTTATATACATCAACAATAACAGATAGTGCAAACCGCACTGCTCTGTGACTAAATGCTGGTTGATTAAAGATGCCAAAGATGCCAAAGGAAGCTCGGAGAGCCTTGTTGGGTATTATTGTCTGATCTTGTTGAAATTTATTTTAATTAAAAATATATTAAAATTGCTTTAATTAATTAATTAATTTATAAAAATCAGCAGTATAAATAACCGAGAATCCCTTTACCTGTGGTCTGTGTCTGTATCCAGGATCTGCTGATTACAGTGCAGATTTTGTACGTTTATGGGTACCATACCGGATTATAGCCTACTCTCACTCTCTGTACGGGTATGTTGACATCGACTCTAGATGGATAAGTGTACATTCCTATACTGGCAAACCGGGTAACTTTTCGCCATAATGCGGGTTGACCTTTGGTAAAAACATTCATTAATCAATATTAATTGCTTTGACTTTTTCCTGAAATAAAAATAGTTTCTATTTGCTGCCCACCATGGCAGTACCATGATTTAATGGGGGTGCCCGTGCCCGGTTAGCTCAATTAGTTATGGCCGTTGGGAATACGCTCAGACCTTACCCTTCGTACACTAATGATCGTCCTAGGGTTAGAATATTATTGACGAAATTGATTGTAATTGCAGTATGCGAAGAGGTCTTGGTGGATGCTGCTCCTACCACGTGCACAGTGGTGTGCACTGGTTAAACGCTGCTTATGAAATGGGCTTCCTCCACCCAACAATGTTCATACACTCAGCGTGGAAAATGTGTAAAATGTTTTAGCATGAAAACTTTCACCCCCGATTCAGAAAATGGTGTCTACTTGCATGAGAGGTTTAGTGGTTCGCCATATGGTTGAGCTGATATTCTTGACTTTCCTCTCCAGCATGATAAAAAAAATGAAATTCTATTGTACAACCTTCTTCAGAATTCACCACATTCCAATCTTATAATGTTAGGGCAATATAGCCCCAGAGGTAAAAGTTTCATACCAGTATGGTAGAAAATATATTCTTGTTCAGTCCTGTAAAAAAAATTTTCCAAACAAAATTTTTTGGCCTGTTTGTTAGAAAATACACCATTTTGGATGCCAAACAGTTATGTTACTCTGTGTAATATGTGATTATATACAGCTAGAAAGCGTGTGAAAGTTTTGCCTGATTTGGAGAAATTTTTTTAAAATTACAATGCTTTTCTGAGAAGACAGTCTGGTTCCTTTCAAAACCTTATGGGACATGACCACCTCCCCTCTGATTTCGCTGCAATATGACTTTTAACCTCGTTTCATATTTCCTTGCAAATGGTATTTCCAGATTAAAAATTTTATATGTTTTAAAAGTGGAACCCGTTAAAAAAAAATTTGTGTTTAAAATGATATATTTTTACAGTGTCACATGTTTTTTTAAGATACACCCAGCGAACCAGTGTGAACTTCGATAAAGCGAAGTGATTATGATAAAAAATGTTAAGCTAGGAGCATTATTGGCTTCTCTGAAGGATCTGATAAACACTGGAAAGGTATCTGGTGAAGAACGTAGAAAAAAAAAGATAGGATGCGAAATGACTTTGGAAACACTTTTTTGTCATGATTCAATACGATAGACTTTTGTCACTGTACATTTTGGGCATTTCTTAATCGGTAAATTCCTCTAAAAAAGGCCTGAATCCCCACCTGAGAATTTGTGATAATACCGGGGGGAAAGATGCCTGACCTGAGGTGGTGCGTAAACACGTTCAATATTAAATTCAGGATTTAAATTCCCTGGACGATCACATGACATTATTCAGTGCTATAGGGCGATGATTTCGATCCAGTGGTTGTGGACAAATCTATTCATTTTCTCAACATTTTGGAATCACACGCAGGAACGGTGTTTGCCAGCGTCTCCTTCCTGGGACTCTTCTCCTGGCCTTTACCATTTGTTTTTGAAGTACATCAACATAGTATATATTTTAATAACAAGGATTCTATATGTTTTGTCTGTTCCTATCAGGTCTAAGAGGGTACATAAAAAGAATAATTATTAAAAATTTTGTAACAAAAACTCGCAACCAGAGTGCACAGGAAAAATTTTTAACAACATTTTTGGGGGCAAACACGCTGAAAGTTGAATTGTGTTTTTAAAACAGTGCGAAAAAAAAAAGATTGTGGAGGAACCCTGTTTCATCCAAAGTCATGTTTGCAAACTCTCAACCTTTTTTGATATTTATCAGGATCACTTGCTAAGTATGAACAAATGAAAAATCATTACAGATATGGAGTAAGAGTTGGTCACTGTTTTGCGAAACTTGGCGCTGTTTTGACAAATGAGAAAGTTGTGTTGTTTTCTAGAAAATGAGAAGAAAATATAGTCTTAGACATTTCATCGCAGGCTGAAATTGTTGTTTTGAATTGATTAAATTTTATTAAGAAATAGTGTTCAATGTTCCTGAACCCTTTAGGTGGAGGTCTTGTTCCATTTACTCATAAATAAAGTAGTTTTTTTGGATGTTGTAACGGGTACCTGTAGGGCACCCGAAATTCAACCTACCAAACAGTTATCAGACAGGTTCATCATAATAGTCTCCTGATATCTCACTTCAAAATATAATTATTATAGATGTTTTTTAATTGATTTCGTCTAGATCTGAACATATTATTAGCATGGTTTATTAAAACAAGTTATGTAGAACTATTGACTTGTGTATTGCAAAATTGGTGTAGGCTTGTTTATCATGGGGTGGGAATTGTTAGCTCTACAGACAAAAATGAAAGTGAATTATTCTTCTGATGGCGCAATGTTTTAACACTCCTTCTGGTACCAGAGATTTTGGTTACGTAGAATTTGATGGAAGTGATGGTAAAACTGGTCCAACTTGTCAAAGGTACTGGTAGAATTTTCTCGTCGTCAAGAGGATGAACTTGTTGCTCTTGCATTCCGTATCATGACAAAAGGACTTTACTAACTACCGCGAAGGAGAGTGGACAACAATGTATGTAACATTGGCAATTATTGTATGTTTAATAATAACAAATTTCGTGGATTAGTTTTGTTATCTTCCATTCTTCCAAGATCTGGTTGTAAAACTAACGGAAGGAAAAATGATCACCAACTACACTGTGAATATCAACACAAATTTGGATTCGTCGAGACGATTATTGTTGGTAGTTTAATCAGTATTCAACATGTACAAATACTAATTTTTTATTCATGTTGACAGTTACTAAAATTGCAGTTTGAAGCATTTTTTGATCAAGTGCAGGTCTAGGCAATCAGGGAAACTGAAAAAATGCACCGGTTGCATCGGCACGCAGTACCGCCAAGAATGAGTGATTTTTCCTGATCAACTATATACCTAATAAAAGATGAAATTTGACAAAATCAATAATCAACTTTGAGTTTAATGAGTAGCCTATGGCACAAACGACAAGCGAAGTGTGCGTGCATGACATTGTGAATTAAAATTTCAAGCAACAACAAACATCAAAGTATCTCTACTCAATGTATGAGCAGGAAACAATCACTTCATACAAAGTACATTATTGGTACTGTAGCCCCATCAACAGCCACAATCACATGTCATAAAACCATGGATACAGGCATGATAGGATATGGAGTGTGTAATCCTATAAACTGACAAGGACGAAATGCAGGCTAAGTCGATTTTTTTCATGAAGAGTAGGCGATTAACTGGATAGTGATCATATGGTGCCTCCCACCTCGCTTAGCCCTCTATCCACCATTCTTCAATTTGTTAAAATTGTCCCCAATTTTTTCCTTGTTAGAAGGTTACCCCCCCGAATCTTCCAGATATTGCTTTCAGTGCTGAATATTCCTTGCGAATCTCATGGAACATCGACGACTTGTCAGTCACTTCTTTTCATTATTGTAATTATTTAAAGGATTTATTAAAATTGAGATTTGATTTTGAAAATGCCTTGTATTATCAGCCCTAATGAAATACATACCGTAATAGAAACTTTCCTTCAATCCACAAAGAAATGAATTACATTATTTTCATAAGTATAGTGCATATATCCTTGAAAAGATTAAACATAAGTGCACTGTTTTATTTCTTGACCTGCTGCACCTCACCATGATTGACAGAATAACTATACGGCTGCACGCTGCTACCCGCTGACACCCAAACACATTTGTTTTTATCAATTTCCTTAATTTCAAATTGAAGTGTTTTTGGAGAAATTTATAGAAAAATAATATATGTAGATGCTCAATTGTTATGTGTACTGTGTATATTAAAAAAATTTTAGAACATGTTAAAATTTCAATATACGACCAAAAATTTTTTGCTCAACCAACCTCTGTAAAGTCAGGTAGTTTTAGGTTCACTGAAGTGATTCGTATCTTTAGAGATTTGCACATGACATGAAATTTTAGAACCATCCAAGCACGAGCTGACTTGATTGTAAGCTAGTCACCCGCCGTTAGGTTATTGTCCATCCTGGGTGTTTATACTCATAACCAGAAAATTTAATTCATATAATTGATAATAATCAGGAAAAGTTTGTTCAACTTAGGTGTTATCAACCATGTCCCTGTCCATGTTTGGTTACAGTTTTCCTGCTGTGTCAAATTGCATAGCGTATTGTTCTCAAGAAGGATCAATGCAAGTGTTCCAAGGTGTGGTTTCTTCCTGGCACAAAAAAAAACGCTAACATTTTTGCGCTGTAAACAAAAAAAAATAATCATTGATCTGATTTCAAAAATCAGCATGTAAACGTGATATGTTTCTACTAACGCAGTGACGCTTGATCATCAATATTGACTTGAGAATGGAAAAAAAATCATCAATTACTTTCTTAAATGGATGAATAAATACGTCTGCTAAACTAAATCATCGACATTCACCTTAAAAAAAGCTCCTTTGATCCTCCACATTGAAAGATTCTATTCAAAGCTCTGTAGCCCTGAATATATTGAACTATCAAACAATTGGGGTATTTTCTGATTTTAAATGCACAAACTTATATGAGTTTGAATGAGTTTCATATTGTTTTAAAAAAATTTTATTACATCATAAGTCTGTCCTCCAGTCCCTATTAATATAATACATGCTAAAAACTGTATAACAGCGACTCTGGCTTGTGTGAAACACAAAAGTCTACAGAGACTGACAACTTTGCAGAGGCGCAGTGACTATCACAATCTTTGAACTCATACTTAACACAAAACACCACTTATGAAGTCAATTTTTTTTTTTTTCTGCGATATACTGGTAGTAGTAACTCTTGATAAGCTATTTTTTAAGCACAAAATCAAATTTTCCTCTATATACTGTGATTTATAATTGATGAAGTATCAATCATCACATAATAATAGCAAGGTTCGGAATTAAGGGTTCAATAAAGGTCTGCTGTATATAATTAAGGCTGAACCAACAAAATACGCATTTTCATTTTAATTTGGTCTCAAGCATTGGTCCAGGGTGTGCAGGAATTTTCGTTTTCCTTTGCTGCGTCTCGGTTGTCTGAAATGTTCTTGGTCATTTTTCATGTTGAACATGGCAGAAAGCTTTTAAAAAACACATTAACACTGCTATTTGGTTAGCAGTTGTTAAATTGAATTATTGAATCTTGATTTCTTTCTATGTGTTTTATAGGGATAATATCCAGGGGGGACACTCAAAAAGCACACAGATATAGTCTCTTAAAAAAATATTGCATCATTTGCTAAATTTTTCTTCCTGGTGACAACGATTTTCTTTTCGGGGTGTTGCCGAATAGCTATCATTTCGTGCCGGGAGATTTTGTGATTTAAAATCATGTCACGATGCAAAGTACGCCAGGAAGGCAACAACTAGCGAATCATCAATGTTGCAGAGATGAGCATGATCATGAAATGTTAAGCCAGCAACTGTACCATACGGCGTGATAAAGATGATATTGTTTGCCTGGTATTGATCACAGAGTCCGACATCCTACTAAAGCCATAGTCTTTTTTGACCTGACTGATAGACAGAAAAAATAAAGTCCATGCAACACCCTTTCAAATCACAGTATGTTATTTCCATTTTTGTTTTGATCAAGGATCGAGTAATCATTGGTGATAACAATGGTCAAATCTATGTTGAGAGATTCATATCTTAATGTGTCCTTTTATGTACTGATGAACAAAATATATAGGTATGAAAAGTACTCAATAACATATATAATTTTAGTAAATATCCTGATGTTTTTTTATTTAAGTCCTCCTCAATATGAAATTCATGTTGGATTGCAATCTTTGAAAATTTTCCAAAAAATCTGATAAATGTTGTCGGGGGATTGGAGGGGTAGGGTGGTTGTATCGAAAAAGAAATATAAATTTATAAAGTAAAGGAAATATTGTAGGGCCCTAGGCAGCCCTGCCACTTGATTTTGAACTCGTGCAAGGCGCTGTAAACAATGCATACAATTACATCCTTGCAACTAAATATATTTTTTCTCATTATTTATATGCCTGTGCAATTTTCTGTATATAGCAAGCCGTGACATATTAACCCAGAACCGTTTTTGTCCGGCAATAAAAACAATCATCCAAACAAAAAAAAAATATATTCTTTGTTCAATTCTGAGCCACAGATATACCCGCACCACAGCAGCACATTCATAAAACAGAACACATCTTCAATTTTCTTTTTTGTCACGGTGATGAGCACCAAACTTATAAAGTAGTGAGCATAACAAAACGCCCTGAACTGGGCATGAGTTATAAATAATATTTTCAGATGTATCTCCCCGTAAATTTGTCAGTAAATAAGAAAAATTGAATAGAGCTTGACCAATATTGCTTTTTGTTGCAACCGATATCAGTATTTTTGACCATTTTTGACGACTGATAACGCGATATTTTTTCTTATGTGAGATTCATTGAGCAACACTACCCCATATTTTCTAACACGTATTTCCATGCCTTACTAGACAATTTCACAATTGCGAAGGGAATAAAAATTTCATGTCACGAGCCCTGATGTTCTCCCCCCAGATGAAAGCGCGAAAAATATTGGCGCAATTATAAACGTGTTATTGTAAAAGAATTGCGCTTGCCCATAAGTGTATTTTGGTTAGTCCCGATATTATCGACATGGCTTTCGTGGATCTGCCGATATATATCCGTCGGTCTCTCTCAAATTATGATTACATTTTTTATATAAGTTGTTTTTCTCTCATCCAATGTCGACATTTCCAATTTATCTATATTTTTTCGACATTCTGATCAACTGTTAAAAAAAATGCCGTGTCATACACATGATTATAGTGACGAGCTTTTTATTTTTGAGAGGTCTTGGTTTCTGGTATATGTCCAGACTTTTATTTGACCCCAAACAGATATTTTATTTCCGTCAAGTACGGTGACCCTCTTGATAGATCCCCTTGACAGCTGCAATCCGTCCAGTGAGATTCAATGCCCCAATACTCGCTGCGCTCTTGGTTTTTTTTTGAGGGGATTACTGTGAACGAGTTTGTTTATCGTTTCGCCTAATGCAAGCAAACGGAGAGATGTGCTGCGTTTCAGTTGTACGCTCCCCCATGTTTGATCATCATTGTAAAAATGCGATTACTAAAGCAGAGTATGTCATACGTGTATTGGGCGTATTGTTTTGTTTCGTCACCTGAAACGCAAGTAGATTGCATTGGGCAAGACAAGAAGGTATAGGGTCTTCCTAACATACCAAGTTCTGGTTCGAATAAAAGATTTCTAGTGGTGTTTAGCACGTGAGACAATAGAATGCCATTACGCATGTTCAGTAAAAATGAGCTTGACAATCACGAGTCGTGTTCTAACAAAATAACGGTAATATCATAGATGAAACATGCATTTGACTGAATTTTTGACCCCATATATTTTGGTGACTTTTGGTGGAGAAAAGTCCTTTAGACAAAAAGGTTGGTGCTCTAGGCGTGCGATCTGCGCGCTATCGGAACTACAATAATTTGGTATTACACAACTTGAGGCAAAAATAGTGAGCGACAACGATCGTATTTTTTGAGGGGCATGAATAGGTATACAATTATTGTGATTGGATTTCTGACCTCTAAAAGTATCTCAGTCGCACTGTTTTAATACGTAGTTAGTAATAAATAATATAGAAACCAAAGCATGCAGCATGTTAAACTAAAAATTCACTAAGCATGACATGCTAAACGAAGCGCTCGTTTTTCTTTCTAAAAACTATCCGAACGTGGAAATTCTGAAATCTCGTTGTAAGTGCGCAACCATACTAATAATAACTTTGGGAATTCGCATAAATATAATTATTATCATAACTAAGGAGGAATAGCTAAGGGAGTTGAAGGAGTGATCATTCCATCCAACCACATGAAGTTCTAAATGTCCAACAGTATGTCGCATGAGAAACCGCATTTTCTTACAACGCTATCAAATATCACTCATGAAGCAAGTATAAAAACCGAATTTTTTACAAGCCAAAGATGTTTGGAGCGTTTTTCCCCCCCTCTTAGTAACACAACGCAAATTTTTGTATCCTAGATGATCCTTCTTACGAAGTTACTTATATGTGTGTTAAAACCTCGACTCGTAACTTGTGCGTTATTTGACCGTCGACTTCGTAACTCGAAAGTGAAGTGGCTCGTTACCCCACACCGGAAACACACTCTAATAAAGATTTACTCGGGGTAGAGGCGGATGAGATGTGGGGGCGAATCGGCCTCTAAAACCAAAGAAGTTGAAATTGAATCATACACTTCAAGATAAGATTGTAAAATAGTTGATGTTGGCAAATTTTTAATACTGTAAAAATCAAATCTACTCGAATTTTTTACACCTTTGGAACCCGAAAAAAATGTATTATTTTAGCTTAAAAAGCGACAATGGTGCTATTTTATATGAAAACATGCAAAAATTCAGTTTAACGAAGATACTCTAGCTTATTGGTGATGGCGTGGAGTCTCCCCATTTTCCTGAAGCAACGGGCATCAAAATCAGGAATATTAGTTTCTTTAATCATTTTATGCATATTTTGGAACCTAGTGTAGACCAATCCTGGTATAGTTAAGCCAGTTTATTGAGAAAAGCAAATTATGATTTTTTTGTATAATTTCAATCTTAGATTCACAAAGAAAGAGTTGCGAAGATTTGAACGTCACTTGTTTACAACAGAGCATTTGTAGGATATGTAAAACCCCTGTAAAAATCTTTTAATTGGTACAATTATATTTTCACCGCGAACATTTCCCATTAAATAACAAATACGCATTCAAGTTTTCTAGTACTGAACGTAGATTTTTTGCTTTAACGCGCGATTTTTGCGGCTACGATCACTCCTGAACATATCAGTTTAGATTTCTCCTACTTAATTTTACCCCATAACAATTGAATCTGTTTTATCGGCGCAAAAGTGCTAAGATCAAAAACGGTTTACTTAAAAACAGTGTTAATTTTGCCATCCAAGTTTATGCTGTCACATTTCTATATATAATGGTGCGCTCTAATCTCATTGTTAACGTTCCGTCTCGACAACACGTGTTCTTGTCTTGGTTCCCATAGGCTTGCTGGAGTGTTTTTCATTTGGCCTATTTTAAGCGCTGCTACCATAATGTAGTGACAGCACCTCTAGTTAGGCTCAAACGGGCACCTGTATATTTCAATCGGTACGTCACGCGTCCGAAATACCTAGAATACGCATCTCTGGACCGCGCCGTGGCATGATATTTCAATCCCCACGGGGGTTGAATGTATGGGAGGTCTGCTGTACATCTCGCAGAAACCCCGCCCAGTTGTTTTGCCATGAGCACTGCTATCCGGCTTCGTCCACTAACCATGTCCATGCACAGTGAAAAATGATAAAAGCCAAAACCTTTCGCAGATCTAAAAATTGCCCGTCCGCAACAAAGGATTTAAGTCAGGTTTGTTGTGAATTTCATGGATTTTCACATTTGTATATTTCCGTTAATTCGTTCTTATTATAATTTATTCAGGGTGTCTGCGCGCAAATCGGAATTTGTGGACCATGGGCAGTGCGACGAACAGCGGCAAAGCTGCGCCAAATGCTAACCCCCATCAGTCAATGTGAGAGCAAATTCGACAAACAACGGCGAAGTAACATAGGGGAGTTTTCTAACCACCACACCGCGAAGTTATGTTTCAAGATTCGACGAGCAATTCAATTGTCGAAGTGAACGCCCTCGTCCAGTGCTATACCAACCTGCACATTTCAAAACCAAGGTTGTGGTTTCTTCACATCAAAAGAATTTTATTTCCCTTTACCTCGCAAATCTCTCTTGGAAATCAAAAACAAATCTTTCTACAAGAAGAGGTATATAAGCAAAACTAAGAATTTGTCAAGACACCTATGCCCAACATTTCTTGTTGCCTTCATAAAAGGAATATTTTATTTTCATCAATAGCAAATTCAAAAATAATACCGAAGACATAGAAAAAACACATGATTTGCACCTATAAACAAAAGGCACACAATAGGCATTGTGCATATAACAAAAAATTGCATAATAGTTTAGAGATGAAAATTACAGGCATTAACTGTCGTACCAATTTCATATATTCGCTAATCTTTTCGACAGACTGTATAGTTTTAATGAGCTAGCTACACATGCCAAGTAACCACATGTTGTCATATAAAGTAGAGCAGATTTGATCAGAGACCATTTCAAACAATGTTTTCTCGTGGCAAGACTCTGAAGTAGGAAAACGCATCAAAACGTCTTAATCATAACAAAATCTTAGTAATTTTTTTTTGACTGGCCAAACCCTAGTGTCATAAATTAGATTTTAAAAGGTTTAAACAAAAATACATTTTTTAAGAGTGAGAACAGCACACAAAACGTGATAAGAAATGTGAACAACAATAAAAAAAAATGCAATCCAAATTGTACCACATTTTCAAACCAGACCATGACGACTCACAATAGCAGAGTGCCAAGCATTTCAATTATGATCTATTTAGTCTTTTTTTAATTTGCGCAGAAAAATCCTCAATTTCACTCAAATAATGACTGCCCATCACCCGCCATTCAAAACGCAACACACATAGACCGATTTCAAAAAAGTGGCATAACAATAACCTATTGTTAACCACATTCTTTCTGCAGAAAAACGATTCTAAACTTGCCATTTTATTCATTCAGTTTTCCCTGACGCTCCTGTTTTTATGAATCCTTATTTCATTCCTATAAAAGAAAAACTCCTCACACAAAAATAAACAAGTGACCCCGTACTTTTTCCCGATCATCGCTTTGCCATATTCCATAGTGACGTGAGTGACCGAACCGAAGTTTTTTTGGGAGAATGGTCGCGCATCAAACCCACTGTGCTTCCCTCAAAACCCCGAGACAGGCTTAAATTTTACTCTTCTTCATAAACTCTGGCAATGGAATCTCCTTGGATACGGATGCGGTCAAAAGCTTTACTGATCTTCTTACTGACACATGGTGGAATATGAATTTGGACTATCACATCACGCCCTAACCTCTTCGCACAACACCGCACTCAGGCAAAACTACTGACATGCAATGTATCATATAACACCCACCTAAAATTTCACAACAAATTAACAAGAACCATAAAGAGGTAATGGGAAAAAAATAATACACATTGTTTAAGATATAAAAATCTAAACATCCCATTTTTAGCTTCAATTATACGAACAGTGAAATACATAACAATGTGAAGCCAAATGATTCCAGTATGATTCAGTCTGAAAACATAATTGGAAGGGTAGAATTGAGAGTGGAGCTGTGTCATATTCTTCATTTCCCAAAAGGATTCAAACATCAGCATATGGTTTGGATTAGCCCTCTATGCACTAATTTTTTGTATATAGATATAGCATAAATTTTTAACTCCAATACACGCTCAAGCATACATAAATCAGCAAATTTTCAGTATAAACATAACATATACTAAAAGATAATATTAAAATAAAATACACTCCACGTCTTTCCAGTGTTTTCACTACTCAATGGTATATGTCCCCATCTTATATAGCATGTCTATGAAATGCTGCTTCCCAAGGCATATACATTGAGGCAAATAGGGTCAAATCCGGGATGTGACATGTGATGCATGATATTTTCTCATCATTTTTGTTCATTATATTTACAAAATCATTTCCTCTCTCCGTTAGACAGACTGTTTTGACAACTTGAGCAAATTCGAGCATCAACAGGAGAATTGGTCCTGTTTGTAAGAACAATACAAGACGTAGGGGCTTTAATGATTTCAATCATCACTATAGGCAAAAACCATTATCCCCAATGAGGAATTTCTGATATTATATTCATCACAAATTCCTTATATCAGGGATACTAAAAAAAATGTTGCCCATTCATATTCACAATCAAAGAGAAAACAAAATAGCAGAAAGATGTAACACTGCAAAAATAGATGCAATAACAAATACAATAATGTATGGGAAATTTTCTTTTTACATCTCATGCCATTTATTTACGCACAACACAGCAAGCATCTGGTAGATTTTAGTTTGAAGAGACACGATTTATCAGCCTTACAGAAAGGAGAATATAATTGCGAGCAAGACTTAAACAAACAACCAGATTAGTAACATAGGATTAAAACCGCAACAAAATTTAGATGGTCAAAAGTAATGCTGAAAGTGAATGAGTAATTTCTAATAAGAGTGTCAGAAAACAAAATGTATGTAATCGAAAAATACATAGCAGGTTGTACATTTAGGGTAGTTAGTTCAACAAATAAGTGAATCCTAATTTTAAATAGCATATAAATAAAATTGCTATTTTTACTATTTTTGCATGCAACAAAAACAAAATATTATTGTAAAAACTTTACATGAAATTAGGCATATATCATGGAAAACAAAAACTTAGTTTTAATTGATAGTTATAGAATGGCATGACTATCTAGATAAAGAACATGCCTTGAAATACTCACGTATCAAATCATATTCATTATCATTCAATTTAGATCTCTACTTTTATATCAGAGTCAAGGTTGCAAATATTTTGATGACATTGTGTTTCTAGAAGTATAGCTTCGATATGCAGCTTTTTCCACTGTGATGAACATGTACTATTAGTCACAATTGAATGATCTCTTTTTGCGCTCGCAACATAAAATATTCTAAAAATTCATTATAGCACAGTTAGTCATAAATATTGTTATGGTAGTGAAGGATTCTATAAATGGAATCACTGCAAATTATATGGAAACAGATCGGTTACCTTTCTTGTGGAAGTGTATGATGAAAAATGAGTGTGCAAAGAGCATTTGAACAGGAAATTGGAACAACACACTGAAATATCAATAAGGAACATGCAATATAAGTGGCGTAATATGAGTAAAATATTTTTTCTATACTTTGATTTAACTTTTTCAACACAGGGGTGCAAAATAGGCATTTTCTACCAAAGACACAAACCGTGGAAAAGGATCTTCCATCATCGTCTAAGTGACATTATGACCCGGTATACATATATGTGGACGACAACATATTACTTTAATGTCTTGATGATTTGTTTAATAGAAAACAGGTTTTGTCCTGAACAAGGAAAAAGAAAAGTCTATATTTGCATGAATGTTTAATATGAAAGTCTACACTTATGTTCACACTAGGTTGGTGATCAGGAAAAAACATATACCAGTCCGCCATGCTTAGAATAAAACCCAACATCCAACCTTTAACATGGTCACGCTTGATAGATGATATGACGTCTTCAGAATCATCTGAACATTTTCTGCCAGCAATCTACAATGCCAACGTCTCATCTTCATTCAAACTTATAGTCCCTGTTTTCAACATTTTCCTCGCAATCACGTCAGTGTCAGAACCCTGAAGTTGTATTAGAACATATTAGACCAATCATGACTAGGGCTGTAAAAAACAAGTCGTGAATTCGTTACTTATGGGATTCGATTATTCCAGTGAATCGAAATCAACAGGATGAAAGTAGTTTACATTTTCAGGAACCTAAAATCTGGGGTATTTAAATATTTCTAGAAAAAGGGGTATAATATTCATGGTGTGTACGCCGAGCGACTAGATTCATATACAAAAACTTTTTGATATTAAACGCCTGTTTCTGAAAAGATATTCGATTGGCAAAGAAAAAATTTTTACCTGAAACATGTTTCCGTTGACAGTATGAATTTCACTCTGTGACACATGCGGCGGCGCAAAATTAAATTCTTCTGTTTAGATAACTTTATAAACAGATTTAATTATTAACATTAAACACTTACCGCATTTCTGGCCCCGCACTTGACCAGCAATTTTTATGTTTGAATATAGGTTTGTTAGTTCAGGGTCTTTGACTTCAATAGTGCATCTAATTGATGGTGGGACAGCATCAACGGTCAATCTCAATCTATCTGGTCTCAAACCCATTTGAATACATTCCATGGTTGGAAAAAATCTTTTAAAGTGAAGTGCTTACTACATTAGATAAAAATATTGTTTTTCGCACTATTATCAAGCAAATTTTTGTCCTTCCTGTATAAACTTGATCCAATGCTTTCCTATAAAAAGCTTTTCTTTTGGCAGAGAGAAAAGTAACTGACTTTTCCATCTTTCAGTCGGATGACATCCTTGGATATGATACAGAGTGTCCTCCGCCTCTTGAGCCTTATTAGAATTATTTCCACTGGTGGTAACAATTTCTTAATAAGTTTGATTATGTCATGAAATACTGCTGTAACAAAAATAATTAAAAAAAAAAAACATGAAAACATGTAAAACCTAGGCCTATTCTAAAGGATATTTCCTATCTACTGTCATATGGTGAGGTGGCAGTCCATTCGTAACAGCTATATAAATTTCCATTAACAGGCGATTGGGCTACTATTCGTGCAATTCCAAAAACCTTCTGGGTTGATGATATAGAGCAAGGGTTTTCCCAAAGTTGGGTCCACGCAAAGACTGCACAGGGGTGATGTCCCTCGACCATATGACAAAATGAAAGAAAACATGCTTGACATTGTAACGGTTGCCGTACGTCCATTGTCCGCAGATGAATGCCGCATGTACTACTCGTTTACTGATGAAAGAAAATGTAGTTTAGGTTTTGTCAATCTTAAATATTTTAAATGAGTACGTTTCGGCAGACGCTTTATCTTAAAAAATTGTATTCGCGGCGGACTGTGACGCAACAATTATTCCGTGTACGGTGTTTATGTTTGCGCAGTAGTATAGAGTTACAAGGTTAAACTGTACTTACCTGGTTAGCTACCTGTAAGTCTATGTAGATCGTCCGAGTATTAAATAGATAACCCAATAGGTGATCCAGGTCTATGCAACGTCCCTATTTAATATTTGTACGAATTGGCCTTTAGCTTAATAAGCGGCTAAAAAAAAAAAAATAAAGCGATAGCCTGTTGGCAAAAAGCCAGAAAGGATTGTGCAGAAAAGTAAAAATTCAAACGTGAGTTGCTTCAGCGGTAGTCTCAGCTGCCGTGCCACTTGTTGCTATTTTTTCCTAATATCCGCAGACTGACATGGACATTTTTTATTATACAAATAATTAAGAAAAAAATACTGGTCCAGACTACTTCTCATAGACTCTGAACTATGCGAGTTTGCATCTCGTCAACTCCGTTAGAAGTGACCAAGTTGTGCAGTAAGCAGGGGGTGGGGGACAACTCATCTCATTGAGATGTCATTTCAATTAATTAAACATAATTCAGTGTTTACTGTTATTTTATTTGTATTAACCTTTTATCGCTGGCTAGGCGGAAAATTAATGCCACATAAAGAATTGGGGTCCGCGAATCACTACATTGACATTTAGGGGTCCATTGCCCAAAAAAGTTTGGGAAACCCTTGATATAGAGTATCTGGTATGATCATGCTTGGATCATCCATTGATTGGTCAAACTATAGGTTAATTTTTAGTTCAGGATTTCTGGGTCCAATGTGGATTTTCTCTTGTGGGTTTCCGAATTTTCTCTCTTTGTTTTTATACAGTGGCCTTTCGCCGATCGCTCGAAGGGGCTGATTCTTGAAAACAAATTTATTGGCAGTATACTGTTTTCTAACCTAGTATCTCACAATTATAAAAACTGTATATGCTCTAATGTATTATATGTACAAACATTCTGCATTAGATGGATTACATTTGTAATTTGCAAAGATTACAGATTTGATTTTTTTGAACTTCATTCTGAATGAATTATGGGCTGTACTTTGGAGTGGTGGGTGGCAATGCAATTCCACAATTTGGGACCTAGGTAATTCAGCTGATTCTTGAGAAAATCGATCGATCGAGAAAAAATGGAGTGAAATTATTTTTTAAAATTGCTGGAGCGCGCATTTCTCATATTCCGTATTTATACGGATTGGAATACCGTGTTTGAAGCATGCAGGGAGATGACCTTGGGCAAGTGCGAGAACACATGAAGTTGCACATTTCGAAATGTATAATCCCCACGCATTTTTTAGAATATACCCCCCGCATTTTTAGTGTTTCCCCGTAAATTACCAAAAACTGTTCGCATATTAAGTGCCATTCATCCCTGCTCCCGTTTGCCACTTTCAAAAAGCTTTTGTAATAATTTATCCGTCATCCCCACATTTTATATGTATTCTTTCCCGCATTTTAGGGTGTTTCCTACCGTCATTCCCACATTGTATGAATGGCATATTATCCCTGCTCCATCCCGTTCGCATTTTTATGTATAATTCCCATCACTGGTTCCCACATTTTTAGAATATTATCCCGCATTTCTAGATATATCTTCCGTTGTTCCCGCATTTTAGATGTGTGTTACCCCTCCCGTAACTTCTTGTAAATTTCCCGTTATCACCGCCCCCATTTCAAAAGATTTCCCGCATCTTAGGGGTGTCTCACCGTCATTCCCGCATCTTAGGGTGTCTCACGTCATATCGCGATAGTAAAGCGTGTGTTTCCCGTCATTTTTTCCGTATAGTGTTGTGGGTTTCCCGTCCATTCCCGTATATTGGGTATCATTCTCCCCGTTTTCCCGCTTTTTAGTATACGACATTTTCCGTCATAATCGCGCCTTTTAATATATTCCCCGCCTGTTTCCGTTTCCAGGTTGTGATTTTAGTGTTGCCCCTACCCCCCTTGAAGTCGTATTTGGTATGCGAGGTTTTTTGGTGCTGTCTAACAATATGTCCGAATAATTTCATGATTGTGCCACCATTTAAAATGAGTATTATGGTTACATAAAACTTCGCTAGTCGCCCGAGATTTTTGGGGTTGATTTACCTATTTTGTATTACTGATTTAGGGTGCCCGTTAGCTCCGTGGTGATCTTTTGCGCCCGTGAAACAGAACCTGTATAAAAGCTAAGCAGACACTTCCAGCAAGACCAGTTTTAGTTATCGAATTTTTCGAATTACTATATCCGCCATCGACCAGTCATAAATGACTCATTCACAATAGCGTGCGAATATTTGTTTGTCACGCATCATCTTTTTTGACTAGTCGTGTTCAACCGACCATGACTTGTACGCCGTAGGGGAAAGAAAGATCGAAGAAATTCTAATTCCGTGCGGATCATGGGACAAATTCCCCTCCCCTTGTTCCACGAAAAAGTGCACAACAATGAGTTCAAACATATCTCTATTATAGACGCGTCATTAATTGTCGTGAAAAAACATTTGTCACTGCTAATTCACCTTGTGGACAGCTATGTTCAGGAACCTATGTTTTTTACATCTAATGAAAAAAAAATTGAAGGAAATTCTACCGTCGCGGATCATGGGGAAACTTCCCACTCTCTCCCTTCTCATTAAAAAAAGTGAAATACAAAAAAAAATGGCGAAACTGTCTCTAATAAGGGACGTCATAATTAAACGACGAAATAATGTCTTGTCACGATATTCACCTCTTATACAGTATGAGTTCACACGAATATAGTTCTATATCTCTATGAAAAAAAATATTTAAAAAAAGTTCTACCGTGCGGGGATCATGGCGCGAAATTCCGCCTCCTTTTGCATGAACAAAAATTGTCAACTCGAATAGGCAAAAAATATCTCCAATAAGCGGCGTCAATTAATTTAACGAAAAAAATGTATTTGTCACGCTTTATTCCATTTATACAGCATGTTCAAAGATAATATTTCTATAATCTATGAAAAAAGATTTATGAAAAATTCTGACCCGGAGGTGCGGATTCCCACATGCTGGGTAAAATTGTCCCCTCCCTTTTCATTAAAAGTAAGGTGCAAAAATAGCAAAATATCTCCAATTAAGGGCGATACATTAATTAACGAACAAAAATGTATTTTGGTCCACGCTATTCCATTTATACAGTATGTACAAAAGACTATTTCTATATCTAGTGAAAAAAATTTAAAAAAAATTCTTACCGTGCGGATCATTGGAGGAAATTCCCTCTTCTGTTGCTACATCTTCTGAATCTGTTTCGCGGCTGTGTGCCACTCCTCTATGCTCTTCTGGGTTCCTCTGTCTCTTTTTAACATATTTTCGTTTGTGCATATTGTGAAACGCAATGCCCGTTAGAGGTGTGCTGCAATGAGATGCGATTTTTTGCGTCATTGTCTGTAAAATTGAAATTAGCTATGCCCTCTTAGATATTATGTTGAATTCTTTTTCACAACCCTCCCCGCGTCTAGGACCATTGTTGATGTAAATATGTGTTATTACCTCTTGTGCATTTTGATTTGTGTTGTTGGTTTGTGATATTTAATTTTTTGGTTTGATGAAAAAGTGCAAAAATTGCGAATATCTAGCCAAGTAAGGGCTCGTATAATTTAACGAAAAGAAATATTTGTCACTCTATTCCTGTGGATACAGTATGTTACATAAAATATATTTTCTCATATCTCTGAAATAATATTTAAAAAATTCTACGCGGATGCGAGGATGCGATGGGAAATACACCCTCTCTTTTCACGAAAGTATGAGAAAAAATGACAAATTAGTCCTATATCTGAGCGAACGTCATTAAGTAGATGAAGAACAAAATATTTGTCACTGCTATTCCTTCATACAGATATGCGACTCAAATATATTTCTTATAATCGATTGGAAAAAAATTCTAACCGTGCGGATCAATGGGGAAAGTTCCCTCTCCATTTCTATCAACTCTGTGAAAAAGTAGGCAAAATATCTGCCAGATACGGGCGTATTAATTACATGATTCGTCGGTCCTTACGTGATTGGGGTTCGTTGACTCGTGCTGGACTGTAGGTTGGCCCGCCGCCCATACCCCTCCCGGCCGTATCGAAATAAAATATTTGTCACACGCTATCTCCTTTATACAGGTATGTTCAAAATATATTTCGCTACTAATCTAGTGACAAAAAATTTTAAAACAATCTTCGTCTACCGTGCCGGATCATGTGATGAAAAATTCCCCCTCCCTTTCACGAGAAGTATGACGAAAGACTGTGACAAATTATCCTATATTGAGGGACGTCTTTATATTTAAACAAAAAAAATATTTTTGTCACGCTATTCCTTTATACAGTGTGTTCGTTCAAAAAATATGGTCCTATATCTCTATGAAAAAAAAATTTAAAAAAATTCTAACTAGATGTGCGGCGATCATGGGGAAAATTCCCCTCCCCTTTTCATAAAGTAAGTGCAAACTAATAGCAAAATATCTCCGCAATAAGGGCATGTCATTAATTAACGAAAAAAATATTTGTCACGCGCACTTCCTTTATACGCAGTAGTGGTCTCAAGACTATATTTCTATATCTACTGAAAAGACAATTTTCAAAAAGACATTTCTAGGGGCCGAGTGTGCGGTTATCATAGGGAAATTTCCCCTCTTTCTTCCCACACGAAAGTATGAAAAAAATGACACAAATTATCCATATTGAGGAGACGTCATTTAAGATTAACGAAAAGAAATATATTTGTCACGCTATTCCTTTATACAGTATGGTTCAGCAAATATATATTTCTATTATCTATTGAAAAAAATTTTAAAAAAATTCTACCCCAGTCAGCGTGATTCATGGGGAAATTCCCCTCCCTTTTACACGAAAGTATGAAAAAAACGACAAATTATCATTATTGAGGACGCTCATTGAATTAACGAAAAAACATTATCCTGTTCACGCTTCATTCCTTTATGAGAGCGCAGTAATGTTCAAAATATATTTCGTATATCTATGAAAAAAAATTTAAAAAAAATTCTACCGTGCGGATCATTGGGAAATTCCCCTCTCATTTGTCACGAAAAGTAATGAAAAAATGACAAATGTATCCTTATTGAGGACGTCATTAATTGATAAAAAAAGATATTTGTGCACGCTATTCCTTTATACAGTATATATCATAGAAATATTACTACACTTCTGAACAAAAAATATCTGAAGCAAATTCTACTCACCAAATGCGGATCATGGGGAAATTCCCCTCCCATTTCACAAAAAAGTGCAAAAATAGCAAAATATCCCTACAATAAGGGGCGTCATTAATTAACGAAAAACAATACATATTTGTCTCACGCTATTTCTTTTGTATGTTCAAACAAACTCATATTTCTACTATCATATGAAAAAACACATTAAAAAAATATACTACCGGTGCGGATCGATGGAGAAAATTCTCCTGCCTTTTGTTTTTCACGAAAAAAGTATGGAAAGATAATGACAAATTATCCTGAATTGAGGACGTCTCATTAAGATCTGGTATGAAAACAAAATATTTGTCACGCTATTCTTTTCTATTACAGCGATATGTTAAAAGATTATATCTCTCACTACAAAATTGAGGAAATTCCTACCTGTGTGGATCATGGCTCAGAAATTCCCCTCACTATTTCATGACAAACACGTGCAAAAATGACAAAATAATCCCTTATATAATGATCGAACCATTTTAAGCATATTTATTAAAACGTTCTTTGAATAGGTTAAAATATATTGCGTTGTCAAAACGATTTCCCTTTCAGGATTTTTTTTGTTTAATTCACAAATAATATACACTTTTAAGAAAAATTTTTATAGAAAGTTCTGCCGATGAGGATCATGTAGAAAAATGAAAGACAAATGCATGTCATTGAACTATGGAGGTGGACTTTCAATTCAAGTTTGTTTTGTTTTTCAGTAAATGTGCCAGGAATAATATCCTTGCTTTGTCTACTTCTATATCTTATGCTAGAGTATTGTGTGATGATCGAGTAACAAGGTTTTCAATATGGTTGCTGTCCCTATTCTTATACTTTGCACCTGTTGCTTCTCAATCAAGTATTAGATTCCAATCGTATATTAAGAACTTAATAAATAAAAAACTGCTGGCCGAGTTAATCATGCAAAATGGGACAATACTATCCTCGGAAATTGACACCGAACCTTTCTTGTCGGAGCAATACGAGAAATACAGACCTCTTCCTATATTATTGAGAACGTATCTCGCGTGAATCGGCACCGAATATGGCGCGCCATAGCCTTACAGATACCATTATCAAAAAAGTGCTAAAATAGTATAGCCTATCTACAAGTTTGATTGTCAAGTGATAACAAAGGAGGCGAATTTTTTGCCTGTTAAATTGTGTTGGTTCATTTGAGAGACCGAAATGAATAGACGTTAAGAGGTTTTGTGTATAAATACGCCCATAACAAGAATGCCAAAATATAAATACCAACCAACTCAACTATAGTTTGTTCAAACTGTTATACTGTCGAAATGCACAATGCGTTACTACATACCTCACCATATCCGTTGATATTATAATTGTAATTCCTTGAAGTGTATTTGATAGTTATGACTAGTCTAGTCCATTTTAGTGTGTCTTTTTCAGGCGGCAAAGAAAGCAGCAGTAGTATGCCCTTGTAAAATCCAGTATTTCATAAGCCGCAAACAAACATTGAATCTCTCGGCAGACCCAATACACACCTACTGGTTTACATCACAAATGGTAATTTACCACATTGGAATAAAATACCTGCCTAAAGTGAAAATTTTTTTATACAAAATGATATTTGTGATTTCAAAACTGTCGTCATTCTGGATTTGTCTCTACGCTAGTTTAGTGAGATTTCTGAATAAAAAAATAGGTGTGAATTGCATATATGCAAGTAAAATATCTATAAGTAAAGTTGCTCCAGGCTACACTTGTAACAAAAGTAACAGTAATATTTTACTGTGTTATGTTTTCAGGAAATTCGCATATTTTTCAAAGTCAAAAATCACCGCCACACTGATTTGATGGATGATTTAAGCCAATTATGAGGGAGTGTTAGACTGGACTCGCAACAAGACGTTGATTTTTGAGAGATTGTTTTTCACAATACGGTACCGAGTAAAACTTACTGTCCTGAGCGACCGATCTGCTTTTGTTGGATTTTTTGTCATTGCGTGTATGCACCAATTTCTGAATGTCGTATATATTTTTTTGACGGAGGTTATGCGCAGCGGATTCTCATAAACTCAGTGTTCTGGAGCGAGTTTGTCACTCGTCCCCTTAATAAATAACATCGCGACTCAAATCTCAATAAATATGATGCTACAAACATCACAATACATTTCGATGTGCTAAGATCGAGTCTGGAAGTAAATATATCCAGTTAATGCAGCTTACTTGCAAAAGGCGGAGCCGAGAGCAAACTGCGCACGCAACTGAACAAACAAACAAACAAGCTAAAGAAAAATTCGATGCCAGGATCTCGGCAACAACAATGGAAAAAGACAAAGCTCTACTTCTAATTCGACGGCGCAGGAGCGCGACATGCAGAGGTGGACAATATTGATACTGCAGTCGGGGACGCGGTCTTTAATGAAATTAAGACAGTGTGCTCGCCAGTACCGTTAGCTAAGAAACTGTTACACCGATCAGTATTTAATTCAGAAGACTCCTGTGATGCTGGGCAAAATTCACACAAAAAGGTATCGGTGAGATGGATGCTCAGTGTTGGCGAATTAGACAAGCAAGAAATGAACAACAACAACGTCGGAACAGATAAAAATCACAAAGAAACGATAAATCTGCAGAGGAATGCTGTCCTTCTTAACGCTCAGCGAAAACCCGCGCAAAATCCACAAGCATTCAAGCCACAAGAGCCATCTTAACAACAACGTGACTCTGCACCGGCAATATGCGACGTATCGTGGAGACTTTTTCACAGGGGAAACCCACTTAGGGCGCTACCATGAGTAAGAAATACCACTAAAGAAATCGCGCAGTCCCGCCACAATCACCACGCCCTGTTTTCTTGAGAAAACTTAGCAATATCCACAAACAAATTTATCATCTTCTAAAACAGAATACTCTCTAGAAAAAACAGCAGCAAAAAATGGTAATGCGATACTCAGAAACAAAATAAAAAAACAGTGTATGAAATTTCCTGTTTATACAAATTTCACAGTTCAAAAAATCACAAGAACACAGTACTGAAATGAACAGTGGCAGTTAAAAGCAAAATTGGCAAAACAAATCACAATCATCCATATGTGCTTGATCGAAAAATATTACAATACCCTAAACTAAAATAAACAAAGTCCTTTTCTAAAAATTAATAAGCAGACCCATCATTATCCTTGGTCAACATAATGGCCTAAGAGTGACCAACATGTGCGCAATCCTACAATTACCAGTGTTCAAATTCTTTTATATAGATCATAACAAAATCTCGGAAAAGAACAATTCATTATTTTTAGGGAACTCGGTCCATACAACAATCACATCAAATCGCTGTCAGTAGCACAGCAGTATCAGTGGACCGTACTTAAAACTGCGACCTGTTTAAAAGCGATAAGGCAAAATTCTGCGCCTGAGCAGCATAAGTCAGGAAAGTTCTGAATAATTTTGCGGAGCAGCATATGCAGTTGGGACAACGGGAGCTATATGTCCTTTGCGAGAGATGACAAATTTGGCACCTGCTGTCAGGGACAATTCCTCGGTATCATGGCCTCTTCTGGCACCTAACAATCACCGTCAACAAGCAATTGCATTTCTGCGACTCTCATTACACCATTCCCTGATACCGTTAGGCTGAAAAGTCAAACCCCTACTTCAGCTCATAGAACCAATTCGTTCCAGCATAATCCTTAATATCCAGCTCAGTATAATCTGACGCGAAAATCACAGATCAACCCGCGCACATTCTCTCTGTTGTACAGTACGACGCACTCGCTATCAATCATTTAAAATCGTCTCAGCAAAAAACTCCATGGGTTTTGCACAGTGCACGAGGTTGAAACATCAGGTCCAGTTGATATCGTAGGGGGTGTGTGGGATCAATAGAATGACAAACATCAGCAACTGTGATCAAATCATGCAAGACTTTGAGGACTGTATTGATACATCCAGAGTTATTTAACACATCTCTCAAAATCGGGAAAGCACGGAGAAAGCCGATAATAAGAAAAACACGCTTGCTTAATCAGTATCTTCTCGCGAGCGTCTAATATCAAAAGAAGGATAGGCCTTCCTTCAGAAGACATAGGAGCGCGAGGGAAGAAGCGAAACGTCAAGTTGGCGGACTCACTGGTTCGTATATGTCTTTCTGTGAATTAAACAAAGCGTAGTCAAAATATGCCTCCTTTACCCCCAGGAGCTATAGAAAAAGCTTCTTACAAATTGCTAAACAAGCTACACTATTAATTATGCCTAATCAGGTCATGGTTAACTCATTCAGCATGAGACAAACATGTACCAATCTCATCACAAGCAGACAACAGCATGCGGTGCACGAGCAATGTCTGATCAATATCCCACTCATTAGCAAACACGAATAGATGAAAAAATGACACACGATATTATCATCCAGTGACATACCTGCACACACCATCAAACGTAACAGGCTGAACACGTCCCTTCTCCTAACTATTATTCACTCCTATACTACAACCGGAACCTGTCAAACGTTCTCAGCACCCCCCTCATCCCCTGACTAGAAACCAGATAAGAGTCTTATCAATCTATACATGGCGAGGTAGGACTGACCCAAGCTTACCACTCAGACCGGCAAAATCCTTAATTCTGGCACAACATATCTCATCGCATGGCCAAATTCCGCAGCAAGTAGTTCCTGACCTGCTCATTGCAAACTCTTTGGTGTTTTTCAAAATAGATTTGTGGCCTCGTACTGGTGGTAACGTCAACTTTCCTCGGTGAACTCATCGTGCTCAAGTTTAGTTTAGCGAACCCCAGAACGCAGGTACTTACCTTCCACATCATGATACTCTTTCTTCAAGTCGTTTAATATCCGTTCTATTTTGGGTTTGATTCAACCAATGCTTCTCGTATAACTCGGCTAATCTTTTTTTCTCCGCTTTCATAAGCCTTTCAGTTTTACATGTCGATCTCGGGCCCTGTTTATTCTTCAGCAAAGTTTGTTATTCATGCACATCCCAGCATTCTTGCCATTACGTTGCCGTAGGCTCGAATTTCTTGCTCTTTGACCATCACATTAAATTCAATCCAGTTGTTTTAGAGGGACCAAGTTCTTTACCTGGATCCTGGCGCTGCTCGCGCAATTTTGCAGCGGGGCGCGGTTTTAAGAAATAACAGTGCTATCCTCGCCAGTACAGTTAGGCTAAGAACTGGTACACCTCAGTAATTAAATTCGAGAAGACTCCTGGTGTGCTCAAGCGCCAAAAATTCACACAAAAGGTTCGTAGATGCGAGCTCATTTATTAACTAGCCTATCAAATGAATAAAGCAACAGTCGAACAGATAAAAACACAAAGAACGATTAGATCAGATGCTGTCCTTAACGCAGCAAAACCGCGAAAAACCACAAGCATTCAACGCCCGCCAATCCTCTTACACAACGAGTCGCGCAATATGCGACCATCGCCGCGTGGCCGTTTCACAGACACTTAGGGCGCTATTGAGTAAGAAAACCACTAAAATCCCGTCCCGATGCCACAATACCTCAAGAGCACTTCGTATTTTTTTTATTATATATTCTTTATTGACAAGGTGCCAAGTGAAATCGGTAATTAGTTACGATAGAGTTCAATAATTCTATCTATTTACATAAAAAAAAATGATATCGCGCGAAAGTTTGGACCATACTATTTATTCGCCAGACTCTCCGCCACAAGTAGTGTTTAGTCAAACTTTCACCTAAAAAGGTGGGCGAGTGAAGTAATGATATCAGTTCTCGCATGTAACTTTCAAACGCGTCATCAATGTCATTCATTGTGTCACCGCATATTTAGAATTCCTTTCCATTGCCTTTCCACTTGATAGAGAGAGCTACTATTTTATATGGAGAGCAATCTGCTATGACTTTTTTTTCAAAATGTAGAAAAGTTTGCATCGCGCTCCGACACCGCGAGAGCTTCAACGAGAATGCGCGTTGTAAAGATGTGTTGTGTTAGTTTTCAACGAGTCAATGTACTTCAAATGCATGCGAGATTTCTTGCAATAAAGCGATATATAGCCGTTGTTAAATTAATACGTTGTTTGGCAGTTTACTTTCATGAGCATCGCAATGGCGACGTTGTTAAAACTTGCCATCCTGTAATTGTACTCACTGTGTGGTTTAATATTGTTTTCCGGCCCTGCGATTAATTAGATGTCCCTCCTCCAATTTCATGGCATTGAGTTACTCCACTCATGACGGCCTATTTAATAACGTCACTCTGTTCTAGCGACGTCTTATGCGAACCGCATATGCAGTTGAAAGCTCCTTAAACGCGAGTTTATTAGCCGAAGTTTCGTGAGTACCGGGACGGACCCCAGATATTTATCATGCATCAAGGCGCTGTGATGGTCCTTTTTTTTTCCATTGCGAAAATGCGCATAAGAAGTCTTTCAAGGTGACCATAACTATGAGACAAGGCTATAGCCTAATCGTTAAATTAAGAATCAGTGTGTGCAACTTGTTTCGCGCTCTGTTAATGGCTTCTCGAAATCATACATATATTCGATTGGATAGATAAAAAAGAGGTAAAGAGTGGACTTATGACAATGAGTTGACAAAGTTCTGAGAGGAAATAAAACCCAATATAATACCAATGACAAGCGCGTCACGTCCCAGCATTCATAAGGCTCGATGATAATAATTTTTTCGCATTTCCATGTTTTCGTTATCGTTTTTACTTCACAGTATAGAAGAATTTGCATTCCCAATTTCATATAATTTATCTCGTGAGTATAGTAAGTTAAATAAATTATACATTATTTCAGGGTTGTGTTGCAAGATTACGATAACTATTGCACATATGAAAAATAAATAAAAAGGCACTCGTTTATAAAATTATTTGTACTATAAAAAGGTTCTGTTTGGTTTATGTTACGTCAGATCGGTGAACCAAGTTTTACATGAGACATAGATCAACCAACACTCATCTTTTGTCAGTTGCCCGCGCAATTAAAATTTTTGATTATCTATAAGGAAATTCACCGGCAAACGGATACATCGGCTTTGAAGTTTTTATTGTTTTTGATATATGAATTTTTGCATTCGGCCTTCGCTTAGATAAAAAAACAAAAATAACAAGCCAATTCATAAAACGACTTTTATCATTTTATAACCGGCGCGGACCGTGCGCCAAAATATTGGAAGAAGAACTGTACCATATAGTATTATATAAAACAGAAACAGGATAAAGATTTGTTATTTTAGGAGCCTTTGGGAGGCATTCAATGTAAACCTTTTATCGCTTTTTTATTTATTTTGCGCTTGACATTGGGACATTTTACTTACAGAAGTTCCATGTCTGCATCGCATTTTGTTTATTAAATTTCATTCTAAAAAGCCCGAAAGTGGCGTAAGCTTACTGGCAAAGCATGTATGTTGAATTTTGATACAAAGAGGTGAACAGCAACAGGGCAATTCCACCCCCCCCCCCCTCGTTTGACGGAATAGTGCTGCTTGCTATAAAAATGGAGCTTTTAGGGGTTTAATTGTTGTAACAAAAAATCCTTTCCTAAAAATGAATGGCTTGATTGTGATTGTACATATCGTTCTTTTTTGAAATGTCTGGATTGTCCAACATCATTACTGCAGTTATTGTGGGGAAAAAAAAACTCCCGGGGAAATGGGGTGAGATTATTAAGGCTTTCTTTAACGAACCCAGTTTGCTTAAGATTTCATTAGAATCATATTATTATTTTAGTTGATGCGATATGTGATCCGAGATGGTACCACGCAAGCATCTACGATGGCGATGTTGCAGATATCGTCGATATAGTATGGAAGTGTCCAGGCTTTGTGTATCAAAACATTAGAGGACTTGCTACAATGTGAAGCACCTTTACAGTTTTTTTCAATTCCACAAAAAGTGTATAACATGACGTACCTGAAAATTGTTTTGTTAAATCTGAGTCTCCCGAATGCCCAAATTGAATTATTTTGTGCTTGTTTTGTATGTAGTTAGTTGTTCCCTTTCTACAAGTTCGTGACATCCGGTACTGTAAGGAGGGCTGGGGCAAAAACATCGACATCACTTGGGAATGTACGAATCTGATTCGAATAATTTTTTCGAATCAGTGCGAATCACTAATTTGCCTTTTGCAAATAACAAATACCCATTTTTTACTATTTATAACATTGTACTGTCTATAACATTGTGTGAAAATAAAGAAATTTATAATTTTGGTAAGCGTATTTTTCAATTCCACACTTAAGAGCAACCTCCTTTCATATTTTTAAGGACGTAAATATAATCGATTTGTAGTCTAATTTGACCTAAACTCGATCTGCAATTCGATGTTATAAAATGAAAATCCTAGTTCACTTAACAAGTTTTTGTTTCTATAATTGATTTTCACGACTGATTCGAATAAATTGTGCTTCGAATCGATTCGAATCGCCGACTCGAATAGACCAGCCCTTGTTGTAAGTACGGCGTTTCAGTGAAAAGATAATTACTTTTCTACAGAGGAATTTACGTCCGAGTAAGGTTTGGGAAGCAAGCGATTCAGACTTGGGCAGTAGTATAAACGTATTTTTATAGGCCTACCCATTTTGAGATGAGTCTTTCTTGCTCCCTGTATGTCAGTACAGAGTAGAAAGCGGTCCTGAAAAAAGGAACAGTTTCGCCAGAGCAAATTTGTGAGAACTTAAAAGACTTCCCGCTATAGAATGGGGTCGATGTCTGGTTAAATTCTAGCCAATGATTACTGGTGTACGATTGATACACGCATATCCGCCGCCCCACTACCTCAAACTCTTTTGATTTGATTGGTCCAGTTAATCGCTCAAAGCCAGCACTTTTCTTAACCGTCCAGAGGTATATTCTGAAATTATTTACTCTGGAATTCTCAAAAATATTATTTAAAGAATCCTCAATCCTTATGATTTTGTTTTGGGGCCCCCGATTGCGGGGCCATAGTGTTTTGTCAACATTTTTTTTCAACGTTTTTTAGGTAGATCTTGCAAATAATAAATAGTATGCGTAAAACTGAAAGTCGGTTTATTATGTACTTTAGTGGGGATTATTTGTTAGACACATGTTTTTGAATCGTTCTGTGTATAAGGGGGTAATTTCTTGTTTCCAATTTTGTAGCAATTGTTAATTTCAATGTTCTTCAAAATATATTCTCATCATAATATGTGAATAATGCTGTGCTATTTTTTCCAAAGGAGGTTCCATAGGTGTAGAAAATTGTTATAAAACATACTGTCAAAGGGGGAAATTTAGCGTGACAAATAATTTTTTACTGTTAATTAATGACGCCCTTATTATAGATATGTTTTGCGATTTTTGCACTTTGTTAATTAAAAGGGAGGGGAATTTCCCGTTCCCCTGATCCGCACGGTTGTATTTGTTTCAAATTTTTTTCATTAAGTATAGAATTTTATCTTGAACATACTTGTTAAAAGGAATAGCGTGACAAATAATTGGGGCTACGTCATTCAATGACCCCTTTATTATTGATAGTTTGCCATTTTTTGCACTTTTTCGTGAAAAGGGAGGGAATTCCCCATGTATGACCGCACGGTAAGAATTTACCTCAATTTTTTTTCATAGATGTCGTAGAAAATATATTTTCTGAATATACTGTTGAAAGGAATAGCGTGACAAATGTTTTTTTCGTACAATTAATGACGTCTTTCAATAAACATATTTGGCCATTTTTGGACTTTTTTCGTGAAAAGGATCCGTAGGGGAATTTCCCCACGGAGTAACCGCACGGTAGAATTTCTTCAAATTTTTTTCATAGATCTAGAAATATTAATTTGAACAATTACTGTATAAAGAAATAGCGTGACAAATATTTTTACGTTTACTTATGACGTCCTCTCTAAGCGATAAATTGTCCATTTTTTTCATTAATTGTCGTGAAAATGATAGGAATTTCCCCGCCTGAATCCCAAGTAGACGAAGTTTCTATCAAATTTTTTTTCATAGATTCTTGAAATCTAATCGTGAACATACTGTCAAAGGAATAGCGTGACAAATATGTTTTTTTCGTCAATCGATGCACTACCCTTAATAAAGATAATTTGCCATGTTTTTTGCACTTTTCAATGAAAAGGGAGGGGAATTTTCCCCATTGATCCAATCACGGTAGAATTTTTCTGAAACCTTCCTTCATAAGTGTATTAAAAGTGTCATGTTGACATTCATACCTACATGAATAACGTCACAAATATTATTTTCATCACTTAATGGACGTCCCCAATTGGGCTATATTTGTCAATGTTTTCATACCTTTCATTAAAAGAGGGAGAATGTCCCTGTGATTCTGCACGGTAGAATTTTTTAAATTTTTTTCATAGAATATAGAAAATAGAGTTTGAACATACTGTAATAAAGAAATAGTGTGAACAAATATTTTTTTTCGTTAATATAATGACGTGACTTATTGGAGATATTTTTGCTATTTCACAACTTTTTCATGAAAAAGGAGGGGGGAATTCCCCATTATCCGCACGGTATAATATTTTTAAGAAAATTGTTCATAGATTAAAGAAATATATCTTGAACATACTTGTATAAAGGAATTACTGACAAATATTTTTTTCGTTAATTAATGACGCCTTATTGTAAATATTTTCTTATGTTTGCAATTTTTCATGAAAAGGGAGGGAATTTCCCCATGATCTCGCACTAGAATTTCCGTCAAATTTGTTCAGAGATATATAAAATATTCATGAATAAACTGTATAAAGGATTAGCTTGACAAAGACCTTTTCTCCTTTATTAATGACGTCCTCAATAAGGATAATTTGGTCATTTTTACATTATGTATCAGTGAAAAGGGAGGGGATTTTACCCCATGATCCGCACGTAGAAGTCGTTTTTAAATTTTTTTTCATAGATGTAGTTTTCTATACCATGAATAAGACTGGTGACACAGGAAAATAGAGTGACAAATATTTTTTTTTCATTACTTAAATGACGCCCCCCTTAGAGATAATTTCCATTTTTACATTTTTGGTTAAAAGGGAGGGAATATTCCCCATGAAATCCACCGGTAGAATTATTCTTTCAACATTTTTTCAGTAAATGATAGAAATATATATCAGAACCATAGCTGCAAAAGTAATAGCGTGACAAAGAAAAAATGTTTATTTCGTGATAGTAATGACCCCCTTATTGAAGATAATTTGGCACCCTTGCACTATTTTCACGAATAAAGAAGGGGAATTTCCCCATTATCCGCCCGTAAATTTTTCTCAAATAATTTTTCATAGATATAGAAATATATTTTGAACATACTGTATAAAAGAATAACGCGACAAATTTTTTTTCGTTAATTAAATGACCCCCGTATTGGAGAATGATTTTTTGCTATTTTTGCACTTTTTCATGGAAAAGGAATTGGATTATCCCGATAGATCCGCACGGTTTAGAATATTTGTAAAATTTGTTTTTCATAGAAGAAAAATATATTGAACATTACAGTAATAAGAATACGTACAAATATTGTTGTCGGTATAGTAATACGCCTTATTGAATATTTTCTTTTTTGCACTTGTCATTAAAGAGAATTTCCCAATTATCACGCACCGAGAATTGTTTAAAGTTTGGTTCATAATATAGTAATATTTTTTGAACATACTGTATAATGAATAGCGGACAAAGTTTTTGTTTTTCGTTAAGATAATGACGCCCTATTGGAGAGTTTTGTGGCTATTTTGCACTTTTTTTTATTAATAGGAGGAATTCCCTACCAATTACCGCACGGTAGAATTTTTGTAAATTTTTTTCATGAGATATTGAAATTTATCTTGAAACATACTGTAGAAAGGAATAACGACAAATAATGTTTTCTTTTTTAAGTACAAATATTTTTTTCGTTAATTAATGACGCCCTTATTGTAGATATTTTGCTATTTTTGCACTTTTTCATGAAAAGGGACGGGAAATTTCCCATGATCCGCACGGTAGAATTTTTTTAAATTTTTTTCATAGATATAGAAATATATTTTGAACATACTGTATAAAGGAATATCGTGACAAATAATTTTTTCGTTAATTAATGACGCCCTATTGTAGATATTTTGCTATTTTTGCACTTTTTCGTGAAAAGGGAGGGGAATTTCCCCATGATCCGCACGGTAGAATTTCTTCAAATTTTTTTTAGAAGTGTAGTAATATTTCATGAATATACTGTATAAAGGAATAGCGTGACAAATATTTTTTTCATCACTTAATGACGTCCTCAATAAGGATAATTTGTCATTTTTTTCATATTTTCGCGAAAAGGGAGGGGAATTTCCCCATGATCCACACGGTAAAATTTTTTTAAATTTTTTTGATAGATATAGAACTATATTTTGAACATACTGTATAAAGGAATAGCGTGACAAACATTTTTTTCGTTAATTAATGACGCCCTTATTAGAGACAGTTTCGCCATTTTTTCACTTTTTAATGAGTAGGGAGTGGAATTTCCCCATGATCCGCACGGTAGAATTTCTTCAATTTTTTTCATAGATGTAGAAATATATTCTGAACATACCGTCAAAAGGAATAGCGTGACAAGTGTTTTTTACGACAATTAATGACGTCTATAATAGAGATATTTTGCCATTTTTGCACTATTTCGTGAAAAGGGAGGGGAATTTCCCCATGATCCGCACGGTAGAATTTCCTCAACTTTTCCCTCGGCGTACAAGTATGGTTTGAACACGCTAGTCAAAAAAATGTCGTGACAAACAAATATTTCGCTATTTTGAATGAGTATTTATGACTCGCCGAAGGCGGATGTAGTAATTGAAAAATCGGTAACTGTCTGCTGGAAGTGTCTGCTAGCTTTATACAGGTGTGGACAGTAGGTGGA
>CAVMBJ020000055.1:0-42500 GCA_963675895.2 Styela plicata
CCTCTGAAGATTTCGAGATTTTCACAGGTATCTACCTCACAAACATTAAATGCGAGTAGAAATCGAAAGAAGAAGACTACACGGCCACGGATTTCGAACTCGAGACATCTTGAATGACAGAGATAACTTTATCTACTTAGTCACCCAATTCTGTGGAGTTTCGAAGTAACATTGGTGCGAGATAACCACAACGCAACAAAATCCATTCCCGTGATTTCACCGAAAACGAAAATCGCCGAGCCGCAGCAATGTTTTCGTTCCACGCCGTACGCTCCGCAACCGGTGTGTCGCGAGACGAGCCTAGGTGTGTCGCGGTGTAACTATTCACTATGCAACCTGAACATACTTTTTTCTAATAAAGAAGACCTTTCAACCTTTGCAAATTTTATCGTTACAACAGCTAGACAATTCTTAAATCCAAATTCGAAACTGCCCACTGTGCATTTGTGACGTTTTTACGTCATAATTGAAGTTTTTCTAGCACGTGTTAGTCGTCAATGGTTAGTCAGTGTGTTTTCAGTACTCAGCGCATTGTCAGTTAGTATTAAAATTGAATCAGTAAAATTTAAACAGCTGGTTAAAATTAGCAATAACTTGTAAGGTATACAACCGTACAATGGATAAATACCTGAAAGGGAACAACCGGATGAAGTGATAATGGGCCAGATAGTGTACCCAGCACAAGCGGCATTGTAAAAAAACAGAAACTTGTTAAAAGACAGTACAGTGAAGATTATATTATGTATGGATTTTCGTGGTGTGGCAGCGAAGAGGCTCCGAAACCACTATGTGTAATTTTATAGAGAGCAACTTGCTAATCAAGCAATGGTTCCAAATACATTTAAGAAACGAAAGCACTTTATGAAGTCGTCTTTCACAGTTTCGGAAAAAGCACTAGAAGCAAGTTATCATGTCGCGAAATTGGTTGCACATCAGAAAAAACCTCATACTATTGGCGAAACGCTGTTAAACAGAGATGCCTGGAAATCGTTCGATTTCCCAAAAAGAAAACTGAGAAAGAACCGAAAACCAAAAGAAACTGAGCAGGTCAGCAAAATTTCGTTGTCTGCAGATACTATAAAAAGACGAATTGACGAGATGACTAGTGATATACTTGAAACTTTAATTAAAAACTGAAAAAATCTTGCAAATTTTCTCTTCAGATCGATTAAACAACAGACATTAACAAAAAAGCACAGCTTCTAAGTGTACTGCGTTTTATCGATGATGATTATTTTGCAAAGAACTTCCAGAACGAACTAGTGGTCAGGAAATTTTTCGAGTAAAAAAAGAGTTTTTTACAACGCATGGCTTCTATTGGAGTGACTGTATCAGCATTTGCGTCGATGGTGCTTCAGTGATGGACTTCAATGATGGACTTCAATGATGGGCGCGAACAGTGGCTTTGCTGCATGGGTAAAACGTCAAAATCCCACAGCACAAATTATGCACTGCTGCATACATAGGGGAACCCTTAATGATCAAAATTTTACCAAAGGAACTGTTGGAAACGATGAACGATTGCAGCCATATCGTAAACTTCATTAAAGCAAGAACTTTGAATTCGCGCATTTTTTTATTGCTATGCGATCACTATTATTTCACACTTCTGTGCGTTGGCTTTCTCGAAGAAAAGTTCTCGAAAGGCTATTTGAGCTCGGACAAGATCTAAGTCAGTTCTTATTAAAGCTGAACCAGCATGAATTGCACCAACATCTCGAAGACGATCACTGGAAAGCTAAACTCGCATATATGGCTGACATATTTGACCATATGAATGAGCTCAATATAGAAATGCAAGGTATTAATGAAAACATATTGACATGCCAGGTAATCACCACTTCCTTCAACAACACCTCCTTTCATCCCTGCATCAAATAAAATCCTCTCTATATTTCTCCTTCGCCTCCAATGCTTTCGTAGATTTTGATTCTATCGGCGAAAAGTTTTCAAATATTCGTGTTGTGGGATATGCAATTTCTTCTATTTGATTGAATGATGTTGACGGATATGACTGCTGCGATTGTTTTTTTTTTTCCGGATAGAAGAAGCTTGATCCTGCATTCAAGGGCGTGTGCGCTTGTGTCGGAATAGAAGTAGTTGGAGAATCCATTGAAAAGTTGGCAGATGAGGTTGGCAGCGATCCTGAAGACAAATAACTTTCATTAAAAAAATCATCCAGGTTTATTGTATTGAGGTCGCCCTCATCCGACAAAAGAAAATTAAGATAGGAATTTATCCATTAAAAATGACGGCCATGTCTTCTGGTTTATTGTTGTCGAGTATTTCGCCGGGAACAGCGTTGTCGGGCATATTCCTGGTTCGATATCGACAGGCACATCGTTTAGACGAATATTTTCTGGACTCGGTTCGTCATTACCTGGAGCATCCTATGATTCACCAATGCCCATAATTTGATGTTGTTCCTCGATGCTAGCGATATCGTACTCGATTGTATGGCTTACACAGATAGTCGACGCAGACTTTGAGGGTCTCCCACTTCAGCATATACAGGCCAAACGCCACAATCCCCAAATGAGCTTATAACGACTTCCGCCCGAGATGTTTGCATATATACTTCTTCGAACACTCGGCCGAAAGTATACGCGTCAACGACAGCTTGCCCAGTTTCAAAGAAGGCATTGAAGCGACGATTCCAATTCCCTTTAGATGGACCAAAAAACTTTGTCCGGTGGCTGAAGCATGTGTGTCGTATGAGCAGGAAGACAGTACACGATGATATTATTTTCCCGAGCAACTAAGCTTGTCCTGTAGTTCTTGTATAAAGTGTGGCCGCCCAGAAGTAGAACCACTGGGATCTTTTTGATTTCTCGGGCAACCCAGGGATAAAGCATTCTTCCATCTAATAATGGAATGCATTTTCTTTTGTCATCCAGTCCTTGGTCCTCCAGTCCAGTCCAGTGGTGTGACAACGAGTTTTATCTGGGAAGTCTAATAGATGAGAGGGATACATCCGTTTTCCGGGGAAAATAACGTATGCGGCTTAACCACGCCACTGGCACCTATGCACTGTCATTTGCATTTTAGTGCTACTTGTGATGTTATAGCACGTCCCCAATTTTTAGCAGCTACTACCTACCAGAAGTAGAACTACTGGGGATCTTTTTGATGTCTCGGGCAACCCAGGGATAAAGCATTTTTCCATCTAATAATGGAATGCAACTTCTTTTGTCATCCAGTCCTCCAGTCCAGTGGTGCGACAACGAGTTTTATCTGGAAGTCTAATAGATGAGAGGGATACATCCGTTTTCCGGGAAATAAACGTATGCGGCTTAACCACGCCACTGGCACCTATGCACTGTCATTTGCATTTTAGTGCTACTTGTGATGTTATAGCACGTCCCCAATTTTTAGCAGCTACTACCTTTTTTCGGCTTTTCTTATTAAAAGTGAAGCCGCTCTCGTCACAATTATAGACGTTCATTCACTTGTAATGCCATTTTCAATTAACATGCTCGTGTAATGAGCGAACCAATTCTTCACTTTACTTTCTGAGCACGTCTTCAGTTTAATATCGGAATGTCGGGATATAAAACCGTCCCGCCAAGAATCACTTAGCATGTTGTTGGTGAAGTATCTAATGCGCTTTCCAGCCAAATCCAACATGGTTTTCACGGTATGAGGAATCTATAAACAGTTGCACGTTATCCAGCATGTAATACATACTTAATTCGTTAACATGGCATATGTTTTAATTTTTGATATCTGTAATGCTTACTTCCTTTTTGCCCAATCTAAGTCCGCGACTGACCACATCCTTCAGAAATTTCTTTAACGCAAATTTTTCCCTAAGCAGCCCATTCGAAGATCTTTTATCTCAGAAGCCAATATGTTGTTTTATTTGCTAAATCACGTGTAAGGAAAAGTAAGTTGAAAAATTATATGACAGCGCATACCCTTTATTCGATTCGATGAGGTTGATCGAGGTATCCCATACCATTTTGCCGCTTGCGGTTGTGACAACTTTTTTTCTGAAATTTTTTTCAGGGCGTTATCCAAATCCTCTTTCGAGTATTTAATTTTCGATTTTGTCCTATTTCCTGGCATTTTATTCATACAACTACTTGAAAGGGGATAAAATTATCAAAATGAAAAAAAAAAAGTAAAGGGTCCCAATAATTAGCATATTTGCCAAATGCCCATGCCCCTCACATCAAAAATTGCATTGAACTTCTAAGTGTTTAAAAGCCTATGAAATCCAGAAAAATTTTTGCGGGTCTTCAGTGTAGTATTTTCAATATTTTGCCACTTCCCGCCCTGAAATCTCATTTTGGGAAACTTGGGTTACTTGGCTGAGCGAGCCGTAAATAAACATCTGACGGATGCAAAATCGTTTGAAATCTGTCCGCGAACATCTGACGGATGCAAAATCGTTTGAAATCTGTCCGCGAATCATGGAGTAATGATGAATTGTCGACACCCATCGGATTCCCGCCCGATTTATGTCGGATTCCCGCCCGATTTTTATTCACTCTTTGAGACCTCCACCGCGAATTTTTGTGGTTGGTTAGAAGAGACCAAACTCCGACAGTGTGGAAAGTTTCAACTATTTCTCTTTGCCATTTTATGAGCTGGGAGCCATCACTCAAAGAGTGAAATAGATCACGGAACATGGAAAAAAATTACTTTTTTGCTCAAATTCTGCGTTATGACGTTTAACTTCGGTACTTTTTATTCGATTTAAATGAAACTTGGAGGACATGTTGGTGAGATGACAGATGAGGTCCATGCAGAATATCGGGAAATTTGTCAGAGTTTCAAGATCGGAAATGACGTCAAAAATGTGTTGGACGCAAACTAGTTAGTCTAGGGCGCAAATCGGGTAAACTATTCTATTTAACCTGGACATTGACGCGATAATATTTCCCAACATATAGTTAAGTTAGCAACGATCTCACCCAAATTATCTGTACTTTCTTGAATAAAATCGATAATAGTTCGAGAACATAATCAGTTTTTACTCATATACGTACAGTTCTCTGGAGTTATAAGTACGTCATTATTTGTAGTTTAATTTCTTTACCAAAAACATTCATGAGAGACAGATTCATACTTGCCCCAATTGGAAACTAGATTTTAAATCTTTTGATTCGATTCTATACAAGTTATTTGAAGAATTTAAGTGTAATAACATTACGTCTTCAATTATGCTATCAACGCGACAATCAATCAAATTAGGAGTATTCCAAATCAGAATTTCTGAACCTAACTTACAAAATCCCTTGTGTACATTACATGTTGCAATCGACGAACTGGCCAAGTTCAAAAACATATTTTTGGTATGATCATAAAAATTTTCGTTTCTTGTAATAAACCATTGAAAAGTGGGCCATTTAAATACAGGTTTTGGGTGATTATCAGCAGCCCAAACGTGGTGATCAGTTAAAGTGAAATCCTTAACTTCATCATGCTTGACAAAATAAAGGGGTGGAGGATTTGCTATTTTTGTTTCCATCTTCTGCGTTTCGGCCTTCATTAAAAACATTTAGGAGCTTGCCAGATTGTGACGGTCTTTTTACAAATGTACACTTCAGTTAGCGTAGTAGATAAAGTAACGCGAATTTTCGCTTTGCACGTATGAACTATATCTAGACTTTGCCTTTTACATATTTTTAATCTTGTACATGATATTCAGATATTTTTGGAGCATTTGGATCACATAATTTTAAAGATATTTCAGTTGCATTTACGCATATGCAAAATACAAGAGTAAAAAATATTAATCTTACGTACATTTTGATCAACACTTCTTGAATCTTCTTTGACATTGACGAAAATTTGCGAGGTTTAGTAAGTACATTTATAAGCTTTTGCACCATATTGGTAATATATTTTGATTGAAAATATTGATTATTTATTATACTTGGAGCTACATATTATTGGAACTTGTTCTGTTTCCAATGGTTTCATTTGGCCCCCAATTATGTATGTTCCACATGCGGTGCATAATTACTATTAAGTTTTACGCTTAAAGGACGATACGTATTTTGGAGCAGAAAGCCGGTTACTATAATTTTTCTCAATCTCAACTTTTTTTTCTTCCATCAGAAATTCTAATGAACGTGGTGATTCATTTGCCTTTCTTTCAAGCATTTACACTCTTTCCTAATCGGACAGTTTTTCTAGACGCTTTTTGGGTGCCCAGAATGAAACACGTTTTGACTATAAACACTTGTCAGCAAGCAGTGTTTGGATTGTAAGTGCCCTACATGTAGTGTTTAAAGGCAAAAAGTATGTTCAGCAAAAAGCGTTTCAATCAGAAAAGGTCTACAAGAAATGTTTGGTTCGAACTGTGTTTAAATTTACAGGTGTCAATTCAATCCACGAAGCGCCTAGGTTCTTTCCCTGTTCTTCCCTAAGTGTAACTCAAAAAGAAGTTTTACTATCCTAGATTTTAATAAAACGGCGCAATTAAGGCTATTTAGAGGAGTTTTGTTATAACCAAGAAGTGTGAAACTGTGCTACGCTTGGGTTTAACGACGAAATGCGTGATACGAGGCAATGCAGTCCGTCTGGATGCGAAACTGCAAAATTCGGTTGTTGAAGGCAATATCTGGTGTGTACAGTTGGAACAACAGTTCAAAAACGTTTCGATTATAGACGGTCATTCTTGCAATCTCAATTTGTAACACGTTGAAACCCGCGACGAAACTTATGAATTAGGATGAGCCAAACACCACTTTAATTCTTCTGATGCTGTGTAACCAGTGGAGGACCCAAAAATTTTTTATTAGAGGGTGCACTATTTTTGCACAGACTCAAATGATACATTCTCATTTTCAAGGGCTAAATGGTATAAAATACACACGAATGCGGAAAACCTTTCTCATTATTTTAAATTCAACCTCAATTGTTTAAAACTTTTCTTCTTCGATGAACAATGTTTTATACACAAGGAAACCTTGCTTCATTTCGATACTCGGGCAAAATTCAGTAGTAGAAGTGAGAAAAGTTCTACTGAATAAGTAAAAAATATGGTTGTAAATAATGATTTATAATCTCCATTTTGACCGCAATTTGCTAAACCTATTCTATGCGTGTCGGAAAGATGATTAGTTCCACATCACCCTAGGTATAGTAAAAATCACTCGTTGATCCACATATTGTCACTCATTATTAAGTGAATCAATATGAGCATCCATTCTTTGACATTTCATTTTAGGAGGTCGCTGCATGGTTATTATCAGCATCTGCCTTTGTTTTGCTTTTATACTCTTTCTTATACTCGATTCTCATTAATTTATATATTGGATTTAGAAACGCAGACGACCTCTCATTAGCTGAATTGACCATGAAATCAAGGTAGAAATTATGAGAACCATGAGGCCATAGAACCAGCATGACAACCCGCTAGATTACCACACAGAAATTTTGATTAAAGTTCGGTACAACTAAGGAAGCAAACTTTGCCCGCCAAAAGTAAGTTATGAGACTTCAAAACTACTCCAAATATAACCTCGGACCGGAAATTAGCACTTTATGAATTGAAGAATAACTAAAGAAATAGCACCGTAGTGTTGGGTACTACTTAACACAACAGGAAGATCCGCGAACATCTCAATAACCAGTCGGTTTGTTTAAAATTAAAAACAGACCCAAAAAATAGGAACGAAAAGTGTCTTAGTTTGTGTTCAAAATAAGGCAAGATGGTAAAATCAATGAATGGTTCGGATTTCGATTACGCGCTACAGATTCATCAGCACCTAAACTGTACGGGACCCCATTGAGATGAATTGTGTCGTTCATCGGTTCGCCAGCGTACCAACTATCTAAATTCATTGGTCGCATCCCAAACTAGTTGAATGTCGAAAACATTTGTAGGAGAAATCCGGAACACCGCCATTACAAATTTCACATTTGAGTAGTTTTTCTTTAGTATGTGTTCGTACATGGTTTTGCAGATTTTCATTATAACTAAATTTGTTCCCACATAGTTCACATACAAATGACTTTTCCCCAAAATGTGTACACATATGGTTTTTCAAAGTTCTATTATTACCGAATTCCTTGCCACAAATTTCACATCTAAATGGTTTTTCGCCGGTGCGTGTAGAGATATGACGTTTTAATTTTTTTGCTGCCAATGAAATTTTTTTTCACATATTTCTCATGTACAAGGTTTTTCTCCGATATGCGAGAAAATGTGATCTTATTTCGATCAAGTACTTCCCACATATTTCACATTCAAATAGTTTCTCTCCCTCTCGTGTTCGGTTGGTCAAATGTTTAGTCCTATCAATAGTGACAAGCTAGAAGACCGGTAAATCATGCTTAACCTGATCTTAAGTATTGATATGAAATCTTTCTTGAAGGAAGTGTCTTATCGTATCGCTTTTCTGTTCCTGACACTGTCATATGCTCAGAAAATTATTGAATTGAGGAATCATCGTTTTGAAATAATCGACCAGTTAAGCTCATGCCTACGATTTTTTGCTGTTGATGCTAACATTGCGGTATGAGTAAGCCTAGTAGCAAAAAAGGCAAAGTGCTGAATTTCTTCATGAATCGATCGATATATCGTTTTTCGAATGTTTTTTTCATTGAAACTCCCTCTGAGCACGGCCGGAAGCAGTGCCTAAAAAGGATTCGATTCGCAAACATCTACCAGGTCAACACAATTTAGAAAAACATTCAAAAGATCCACGGCCACAATTCTTAAAAAAACCATCGAAAACAATGAAAATTGACTCCTATTATTCGAAAATACGCAGAACGACTTGAAAGTAGTGGAGTTGGTACATCTAGGTGCCTGAGGAGGGAAAGGACCAAAGAATACGCAAATGTGGTCAAAAGAATGATGGCACCGGAGGCAATTGTGGATCCAACGAAAATATCGGATTACCTAAATGAAAAAAGTGGGTTCCACAGATTCAAAAGAGTTTTACATTCTAAGACCGTTTTTAAAGGACTTTCTACCGGATTTACCCAACAACGAAAACATTATGCGAGAATCGGATTGAAATAAAATTTTAGATATGCTTGAAAGAAAGAAAAAAACATGGGCAAAAACAAACAAAAAATTTGCAGAACGGGTCAAATTTAACAAGAATACTCAATTTTTTGGAAAAAAACTGGAAAACAATATCAACGTTAATGGACACGAATAAGTACATCGATAATTCGAAAAAAATTCCAGCGACAAAAATAGGAAATGATGATTACACAAACATGGCCGGCATCATTCTTACTACTTTATGTTTTTAAAATTGGAGCGCGTCCATGTTTGTTTGAAAATCTAACTCTAAGCAAGTTAGAGAACACAAGGAAAAAAGAAGGCTACTACCAGATAGCAGTAACTCAGCAAAAACAAAAAAAGAAAATCTGAGTTATTCGACTTTAAAGGAAGAGGAATTATTTTGTAATAGAAAAGTAAGTTCATTTTTATTATAGCAAAAAACTGAGGATGTTCAAACATGATGTAATAATTTTTAACATTACCAATTTTTACTCCAACAAATAAAATTTGGGAAGCGCTAACGTTATAAATAAGTGAATTCATTACTTTTTAATATGGCAAATGAAACTTGTTATAGTTTGAGACATTAACAATTTGTATTTTTTTGTAATTTAAAAATGTGAGACGGGTAAGTGAAAATATATATTAACGCACAAAATATAATGTATAATAAAAAATTCATAATGCAATTTTTCACTCAACAGAAACATTTTGTAATTAAATATATTGAAAATAGAATTTCATTTCAGGTATCGGGAGCTGCACTTAAAAAACATGCTGAACTTGCATTTCCATCAATAGGTGGCAATGACGTTTTGAATGTCAAAATATACCTAAATGGCAACTGAACTCGAAGGCATTACCCCAAACATAATTCGGAAATATTTGGAAACCATAGGAAAAAAACAATCAAATTCAAAAAGAAGGCAAATAGCGGAAACTGTGGACCATACACAGGAAGTACAACAGCACTACTATACACTGAGGCAGGAATCTGACGACGCAATGGAAGGCAGCAGGGTGACGCGTCGTCTGCTTCAGCAAATATGCTGATAGCATCCCAGAGACCTCTGGGATGCTACCAATAATTTCAGTTGAGACACCGACAGGTATCTCAATTTTTTATTTAAGTCATTATTACTTTACTGCAAAACGCCCCACTCCGTTGAAAAATTATATACATGGTCTAAACATTTGGTCAAATTATCTATAAACTAATGCCATTTTTCCTATTTTACAGCTCCGATCAAAGATCAACAGCAGCGGAAGACGAATTTGTGGAAGCAGGAGGTCCAGGAACTTCTGGAGTAACTAACACTTCCATTGCCCGAAAACTTCCTTTTGCGCGCCAGCAGGCGGCCGGCGCGCACGATCCGCGAGTTTATCCGAATAGCGCGCCCGGCGGTTCCGAGGTCGACGGTGGCCTCTCGGGCCCGTAAGACTATTCTTTTAAATTGTGCTTTAACCAAGTTCAGTTGTGTAAAGTGAGCTCCAATGACTGCTGTGTCTGTTTGTGTACCTGGAAAGGTGGTACTTGGTGGGGTTAGAGCAAAAAATTACATCGCTACAAAACAACTCTCACACATCGTTTCCACAAATACTGCAGTTATACGTATGTAAATTTGCGCTTCTTCATTAATTAACGATTTATTCCAAAAGTATTAGTCGTAACAGCCCCTCCCCCACCACACCTGTTTCATCAGTGTCATGTTTCGAATAGGCTAACATGTTGGCACCTGGGCGCGCGGTTCTAATCCATCATGTTGGGACCTAAAATCTAATTGAGTACAGCACCCACTCTAGGCTCCCCACTCCATTTAGGGGGAGAAAGAAGCGTCAGCGTCGTCCATAATCGTATGTGAATTCCAGCGACACATTACAACTCAACCTAGCCTATAAGTTAGGTGACCAAAGACCACAAAAAGCAATAGTAATAGGGCACGATCACCTGAAACCAAAACAAACCCTAATACAAGGCAGACAAAAAAGACATAGGGAAAACAACACTAAAGTATGGGTGGCTATTAAGACACAGCACTAAAACCAGTATACAAAACACTTTAAGAGAGCCAAAATCCTGTGATCTCAAACCGATTTAGAGGTACAAGTGAAAACTCACAAAACCGAAAAATAATAAACGACAGCCCGTGCACCAGGAAACTGGTACGCGCAACAGAAAGAGAGACTCCAAACAAAATTTATATCCTCCGGGGTTCTCTAAACAAGAAGCGCTACAAACAGCGATCTCCCGGCGGACAAAAAACAGGAGTTGCCTGACGGTGATGCGGGGTCACCGCAGCATTGCGTATAACAATGTAAAAAAAAGACAAAAACCTTCGAATCATTATATGAAAACTAAATATTATTATATTCGCATTATATTTTTTGCTCTTGGCAAATTGATGTTTAAAGTTTGATATTCATGATGGAATATATATATATAGGTAAAATAACGCAAGCCCAATTTTTTCTAATGCTACTGAAATCAATATGTTGAGTAATTTTAGATATGTTTCAATTGTTTAAATTATGACGGTGTAACTGTTCTATGTTATGCCCTGGCTGCAAATTATTGCGCTCTAGTGCAGTTTAGGTTAAAAAATGAAAATCTCGTGGAGTTGAAAATATTTTATAAATGTTCTAATTTTTGATGTTACTCCCGCAGCTTTTATTTACTGTCCAACCCCGAGACCATGTCTGCAAAATATTTTACACCATAATCGATGGGACTGAAGAAACACAAATTGCTATCTTTTGTATTTTCTTAGCTATTACTTACATGAATTATCCCATGGAGGAGGAAAATTCAAATCAACAATGGGGGTTGTGCAGCAGGAGAAAAGAATGGTTTCACCCAAGGGTAAAAAAGTGTGCAAGCGGACCCCCTTCGCTTATACCCCTTGCACCATCAGATGCTGGGACCTGGTCCTTTAATACAATGAACTTCTTCCTTCGGGTGTAATTCTATAGCAAAATTCTCGATATCCTAACACACGGGAGGTCCCTAAATGTTCACACCGGGTCAGAGGGGGTCCGAGCTCCTATCCCTACTTGCTACAAGCACCAATCCACTTATTAATTTTTTTCCAATAAAATTTACCCTCAGGGGAAATTGCAAGCACCGGAAGCGTACAGGAAATAGCTAAGAAGAGAGAAAATCAAAACCTTTTTCTTCACAGGAACCCTTCTTGTCTCCTCTTGCTATGAGCACCAAGCACAGGAGGCACGTTAACCCTACCAACCCCACCGACCAACGACGCACCGGCTATGACCCACTTTTTGTGAATAAATTACACAACCTACAACTAAAGAAAGCAAGGGAGAATAATCGGAAAACGCAGTTGGTCGTTAAAAATTGAGCACACAAGAATGTAAAATACAAAAATCAGTGAAAACATCATTCAGAATATCGATTGCGCGATCACAGATTTTATCGTCATATCCTAATCTGTACGGGAACACAACAACCATTTGAGACCAATTGTGATTGTCACTTCTTTCCATAAATGAAGACAAATAGATGAACAGCACAAACGATGTTTAAAAGCAATTCAATCAGGCCAACAAAACAAACAATCCAGAGCATAAAAGTCCTAAACAACCACGGAATCATTTGTAAGGAGAAATCCGGACCGCCGCCATACTCTCGTGTCCATGCAATGTCGACTCTCACCTTTTTATACTAACGTCACAATAAGGAATTTTGGCCCTAAAATCGTCCTGAAAACTGAATTTCATTATTTTTTTGGCATGAATATTCCTCCGACCAGACGGAAATTGGGAGTTTAACAGCTCACAATTTGGTAGAGTGGATATCGGCAAGTAGTAATACAACATGTACATGGACAACGCAACAAAACAAACCTAGAAGACAAATTGAGCATAAAAGCCCCACAAGTGACAAAACTCCAACTAGTATTATGCCGGTAAGGCTAAAACACTATCGCACAAACACATATAAGCAAAACATCCTAATCGCCAATAACGATTACTTTAGGAAACTAATACACGGTTTACAAGTTAAACCAAAAGCAATGAGAAACTCTCACAAAACCAAACCGAACAAGGAACACGTCGCAAAACGGAAAGAGGCTATAAATCGTAATCTCTTCACGGTATTATCCAAACACAACTCCTCACAAAGCTAACAACCGCGCACAAACTCCAGGAAATTCCATTTCGGTTGCGCTCACTGTGCCGTTTAAAATAAAAAAAATACCAAAAACTCACCTTCAATCCAATTATAATCACTATATATATTTTATTAACAATCACTTATGGCTCTTAGCTTTGATAATTTACATTTTGAATAATATGGTGTTATATATAGCAGACGTGTGGCCCGGAAACTGCGGGGAGCCCGCCTGCGTCTTCGAATTTGAAAGATCCTTTGACTTGTCGGCTCGTTCTGATCGAACTTATGCAATTGGGATCGACATTAGTACAATGCATTTTTCCTATCAACCTGATCTTTATGACGATTTGTTTGAATCAGATATTCGGAACACTAAAGCGTTTTTTCATCTCACAAATAAGTAAACAATTCGACTGAATTGTATAGTAATACAGTCAAAGTTTGGAATGTAATAGAAGTTAAATGCCAGACACGCCGGGAAGAATCTCGCTTTGAAAAATGGGCTTGATACAAAGCTCTGAGTATAACTACGAGTTACTGGAAAACAGTCCCAAAAGCAAAATACCCGAACCTAGAGAACAAACAGCTATCTCGGCTGATTTTTTCTTTTCCCTATCACACACATTATACTGTAATGTAGAGTCATTGCTTAATCCGTGCTGACCATTTGACTAAAATGTTTAAAAATTATTTGTTCGGTTTCTTGACAAAACTAAACACTGTTCCGAACGGGGATGCATATAACGGGGATCACACTCAATACTACATTTCAAACAACTATTGCAGTCCAGGTGGATACTCACAGTATGCCCACGCAGCACTAATATCTATTCCAATAGCTAGGCTACAACCTGGGCCGTTGTGAGTGAATTTAAACATTCGTATTTCTATAATTGTGTTTTTTGTGATTGTGGCCTCTTTTAAAAAACTGGTATTTTTATTGTACTATGTCCCACTCGAGCCATGAAGCAGGTCTGGCCACCCCTGCTATATAGTTTTATAAAAACTCATTTTTGCTAATGCTTTTATTATTCCCGTATGTTCTTAAATATGTTTATGTAGTATAAGTTCGCTCTAAGGCCAAGCAGCGTTTAAAAGGGACCAACTAACGGCCAGTCATTTCGTGTCAGTATTAAATTAGCAACAATATGTAGTGGCCAGCAACTGCCACTATACAAACACGGAAAACATATCACATAGAACTGAGCAGGTCTATGGTTAAGTGCATGTGAGTGAGTATACTGCTAACTGGAGGATGATAAAACCAAATCCACTCTTTCCTGTTCTTTTTATATGCCGGAGTTTACCTTTCTATATGATAGACATTTGCTTTCGCATTGAACCGTGGATGGATTAGACAGTCAACCATATCTCCGCCTAATCATTTCTATCAAAGATTCTTTGCACTTAATATTTCTTTGATTTAATTGTGCTATGATATAATATCATATTGATAATATGCATCCATTTATCTTTGTGTTTAACGGTTATCATGAGCATTTTTAAACGATATTGTGAATAAAACTCCACAGTCCATGAGACAGCAGATGAGGATTGTAGTCGCAGGCGTTTACGTTGTTATCACTAGTCGTGTCAATACCATGAATTCCATTGAATGCCATCTACTTCATTTCAATCTTATTTTAAATAATTGGTAGAGCTAGCAATGCAAAGAGTAGTCTATAAGTCGGATCCAAAAATGGCACCTTGAAATAAATATTGAATCATAAACGATAGTTTTTGAAAGCAGCGCCAAGCTGTTGGCATGTACTGCACCCAGATTCCAGTCGTTACGACAATGCCTACCATGCAAGGTTTTGCAAGTATTTTTTTCTTTAAATTAGTTAGTTTTGCACGAATCAGCTCTCTGAACTTTGTTTACTTGACGACCATCAATACCAGTTGTTTTTTCTCTTAACGCTATTTCGCCTTTGACGTCCTGCAAAATTGAGTTGTATTTTAAAAATGAAAACAAATGTCAGATAGGTATTTACTCATATCTCATATCTCTATTTTCTGAATTACAATTCAAAATCCCGAGAATAAAACCAGTCCCTAGAATAAAACCCATTCTTCGACGTTAAGCGTGTTAAATAAAATGAGGGAACAGTTGTGATCTAAACCCATTTTACATCACACAAATATTTGAAAAGTCGATGTATTAAGATCACGACGAGATCCGTGAGATGAAGTTCAGAACTTGATCTAGATACTACAATGAATATATTCCTCGACGGAAATTCAAATCAACAAAAGCTGCAAAGAAAATTATCTTGCAAATCTCCCGATTTTTCCACACCTTTGGAGCGCCCACCCGAAACCTATCCCGTTAGCGTCTCATCCACCGAAAACCGTCGGTTTAGTTTTGTGCGAAGAATTGTTAGTGAATTGCAAATATGTATTTTATTACAATTTATTAATTTTTTCATTATAGAAAGCTTCAGAGCGCAGTGCCAAGCAAAACTTTTTTCACCACAGTGAGCACTTTGTGTCCTTGTGCTATTAAAATCTCCATTTTTTGACTCTGGCAATTGTGCCCTGGCAATCAAATATAAGCATAATATTTGAAATTTTAATATATGGTTTTTGACATTTCATTTTTCCGCTCGAGTGCTAGTAGCAGATTTTTATTATATTAAGAAAAGTCGCTAATATATGATTAGGGGGTTTTCCTTAATAATCTAGATAAAAGTATACTCTCCAGCGGATTTGTTAATATAACCACTAATATTTAGATAAATCACTTTTATCATCTAAATATAAGGGTATACCTTTCACCAGTGGATTTGAACTGAATATAACACATGGCATATTTTGTTTTGAACATTTTTCGCTTGGTGTGAGTTGCACTACATCGATGGTGTTTATTTTAAAATGCCATCCGTGGTGACAGGACGTACATAGCATAGGAACTTTTTATTTGTTTACATTCACTCATGCGTCATTGGTTGTGATGACCCAGCTTTGGATTGGTATGGAGAACACAATGATATAGGCTATTGTCTTTTATGACGGTCACGCTTTGGTAAAGAACTTTGTGAATAGAGTAAATCTTATGAAAACAATGGTAGCGTCCTTCCATGAGGATTTGGCAATGATAATTCAGCGAGCGAAGATGATGTCACACGTATTCGGCAGATTTCGAACTTGGTTGCAACAAACATATCGATTGTTTCTTTTAAAAGCCATTCGTGCTGTGACAGGAACATGCCAGAATTCTGTTGTCGATCTACTTTCACACATACATATATTATACCCCTAATGGCATTTGTACATACGAAATTTTGTATTAGTATGCAATTGGATTCTTGCAAACAAATACTTTCCAACAGAATAGATTAATACATAAATGAGATTTCACACACTTCCAAGTTTATTTTGTTGCCTTCATGTGATCCTTTTGTTTTGCCTTTGCCGCGAGTTAGTCATGGTAAATTCAGAAGAGTTGGCTATTGAATTTTTATTTTACGTAAAATGTTTGGTCAAAGATGAAAAGGTGCTGATATAAATGCTAGAAACTTTTAATTTATTTACAGCCCTGGTTGATATGAGAAGGTTTGTTATGAGCTTTGAATTTAAAGAAATTGGTAACGTGATTTTTCTGTAAATATTCACAAATTTATAAATATATTTTCTCTCTTACGAAGGTAAAATATCAATGTAAATTGCTTTTTGTAACATACTAAAAATTATTCATACATCATCCCAACCAAAGCGTAAGAACATGTCCGCATTTGCCGAGGTAAAAAATTAATAAAAAAAGATTATAAAGCAAAGCAGCAAAATATTATAGAATATTTATCCCCATAATTTAACTTTTATTCCAGCCGGTGTGTGAAGAGAAAAAACAATACACTTTGTTATTGGCACCAGAGATGATCCAGTCAAAAAATGGAGATCCGTACCAATGCCCACATACTATGTAAGAGCTATTTGAAAAAAGTGATTCGATTCGAAAAACATCTAACCAGAATCAACACAAATTTTAGAAAAACGACATTCAGAAGAATTCAAAAGAAGCCCATGACCATAGAATTTCTTACAAAATAACCATTCGAAAACAAATGAAAATTTGACTCCCCTATTAATTCAAAAAATACGCGAAGACGACGTTAGTGGTGCTTTGGTACATCTAGGGTGCTCTGAGAAGGGAAAGGGCCAAGGGAATACGGCGCAAATGTGGTTAAAGAAGAATGATGACACCGGGAGGCAATTACGGATCCAACGAAAATATTGGATACCTACCTAATGAAAAAAATAAGTGGGACCACCCAGCTTCAAAAAGGAGATTTACTTTCTAAGACCAGTTTTTAAAAGGACTCATCATACCTACCTACCGGATTTACTACTCCAACAAAAAACATATTTATGAGAAAATTGGTATGAAAAAATAAAACTTTTGGATATGCTTATGAGAGAAAATGAAAGAAAAGAATAAAAAACAATACGGCAGCAAACAAACAAAAAAAAAAAAAATGTAGCAGAACGAAAGGGCCCTAAATATTACATTATAACAGGGATACACGCGAAAAGATTTTTTTGGAAAAAAAACTAGAAAACAAATAATAACAACAATTTAAATGGAGACGAATAAATAAGTACATCGATAATACTCGAAAAAAAAATTCCCAGCGAAAAAATAAGGAAATGAAATGATTACCACACAAACATGGCCGGTATCAAACATCATTTTTTACTTACCTTTTATGTTTTAAAAAATTTGGAGCGCGCGTCCATGTTTTTTTAGCGAGTTTTAGATGTAAGAATGTAAATTTGTATAACCTAAATATTATTTAAAAAATTAGAGGAATTTTCATTTTTCAGGTAATCGGAAGCAGGCACCTATAAACATGAATGAACTTTGCATTTCCATCAAAAAGGTCGGGACAATGACTTTCCTGAATGTTTTGAAAAATCCACATCAAAATATACTACTAAGAAAGCAACTGAACTCGAAGGCCATATACCCCAAACAAAACAAAAATTTCCGGATATAAATACTTTGCGAAACCCATATGGAAAAAAAAACAACCACTTTTCAAACAAGTAGGCCAAATAGCGGAAACCTGTGGGCCCTACACAGGAAGTACAATAGCCACTACTATAACACTGAGGCAGGAAGCTGACGACGCAATAGGGAAGGCAGGCAGGTGTGGGACGCCGCGTCGTCTGCTTTCAGCAAATCTACTGATAGCCCCCCCCCCCAACAAGACCCTCTGGGATGCTATCAATAATTTCAGCTGGCGATACCGACGACCCCCAGGTATCGTTTCAATTTTTTTAATTTTTTATGTCATTTTATTAATTAGAACTTTTACTGCAAAAAACGAGCCCCCCACTGCTACATTGAAAAATTATAGTATACATGGTCTAAATATATTTTGGTCAAATTAATCTATAAACTATAATGCCCCATCTTTTTCCTATTTTACAGCTTCCGATTCAAAGTATCAACAGCAGCGAGGAAGACGAATTTGTGACAGCAGGCAGTTAGATTTCCAGGAACTCTCCTGTTAGGAAATAACTATACACTTTTTCATTGTCCCGAAAAACTTTCAACCTTTTTTTGCGTTGCCAGCAGGCGGCACCGGCGCGCGCCCGATCTCCGCGAGTTTAATTCGAATAGGCGCGCCCCCGGTGAAGTGTTCCCGCTGGTCGACGGGGTGTCCTCCTCGGGCCCGTATAAGATTTATTGGTTTTTAAACTATGTGGCTTTTCTTTATGCAAATTCCAGTTTGTGTGACAAGGTGAGCCTCCAATGATAGCTGTGTTCCTGTTCATTTTGTGTACCGTAAAGGTGTACGTAGCTAGGTACGGGTAGGTATGCTCCCCCCCTTAAAAATTTACATCGCATCACATCAGCTCTCCACATCGTTCTATCAACAAATACTACCAGTTTGTAATAATGTAATTTTGCGCTTCTTCCATTATTACAATGTTTTAATTCACCAAAAAGTATAGTAGTTAGTCCGTAGACGCCACCACACCTGTTTTCATCCAGGGTCCCCCCCCTCCCCACTATTATTCCAAATGGCTAAGGCTAACATGTGATTTTGAGGCAACATTGGATGTGGCACCGCGCTGGTTTGAGAGAATACATCATGTTTGGCCCAAATCCATTTAGTAAACGACCCATGGTCCCACTCATTGGGTCAAAGCGCTTATGGTCCGCCCACGCCCATTATGCGTAAGTGGATTCCTGCGACAAAAATTAACTCAGTAACTAAGCATATAAAAATTAGGGTGACAAAATTCAAAAAAGCAATAGTATTAACAGTTTTACTGACAAAAACAAACCTAAAAGACAAGGCAGATACACAAAAAGACTAGGAAAACTACTACACTAAGATTTATGTATGGTTAGGACTATTAGGACACAGCACTAACCAGTATACAAAAACACTTTTAAAGCCAAACAAAACTTATTAAAGAACTATTAGGGGTACAAGTGCACAACTTCAATCAGACAAAACTAGCCCTGTGAACCCAATTACAAAATTGATCGCGAACCGATTATAGATAAGAGCTGAGACACACAATAATTTATTTCCGTCTTGGTTTATATAGACGCAACACACGGCCCACGACCCTTTCATCCACGCTTCACAAATCATGATCCAACCCCCCTTGGGGTGGTAGCCCCATCATCCCGTACCATATAAAAATTTAAAAATTGAAAGCCTCTCAAGCACATTATAGCAATAAACTATTTTTATTACCCCACCAGATTATATCCCCCCCCTTTGCGCTCTGTAGCTATTCCCCACTGCAGATGTCTTAAAGTATGATTTATATTTAGTCGTTTCATATATTAGCTTTATCAACTGCCCACCTTTTTTCACCAATGCTACCCCAATCATGATATTCCATATGTAGGACCGGGTATTAATCGGTAATGCGCCCCCTACACCGCGAATATGTACTGCTTGTAACTGTTTCTCCTGTTATGAACCCTTGTGACTGCCCAAGGACCCTGACGCCCTTTGGCAAATTTAATGGGAAAAGCTCATCGCCCCCCCCCCCCCCCCCCCCCCCCCGCCCTAGCGATTTATGTTTTATAAAATTGAAATTTATTTTTCAAATGTTCCATTAGACAGGTGGTTAAACTCTTGTATTCATCTAAGCATCAATCTGCAACTACATAATTCTTCACCCCGACCCCCCCCCCCCCCATAACAAAAGACCGCATCCCTCATCTTTTTTTGTTACCTTCACTACCCCCCCCGATACCTACATCGACCCATACTAACACCCCTATCCCTATAAGCTGAAGCCGCCGAATCTTTCCTCAAAATCAACTCCCATGCAGCTCAGTAAGGAAATGCTTGGTGCTTAAGGTAATACATGTCATATATCAAACCCAAAGCCGCCCCCCAGTCCGACGTATCCTTACCAACTCTAGACCAAACTTCAACCATCTGCCTGACCCCTTGAATCTATGAACGCTCTCCCACTAAATAACCTTCTGTCTGCAATTAAAAACACGCCTCACGCACCAAACTACTCCCGGGCCCCAACCAATCGAGTAACTTATGTGTTAGAAAGACAAACACCTTAACAAAGAACCATTCTAAGCAAATAATCCATATTGCACATAGGCATTCCATACACACTTATTAAGTTTTCATACCAAAAGTTTTCATCACGGGGGTAATTGATGACCCAGTGGCAAGCAAAACTTTTTCCACAGAAAACCTTTGTCTCTGTGCATATGAGCACAGCCAGGAGTTAACCCACTACCAAATTTAAACCCAGACAGTTGAAAAGTGCAATGAAAATTTTGGGTTAAAATTACAAACTAAAATATAAGAATAGCAAAGACAAAAGCTACAGATATGTAAATTCTAAATTGACTACAAAAGATTAATTAAAATCAGTTGAATCATTCGAAAACGATTGAAGGCAGCATAAATTAGATTAATATCAGTTGAATATTATAACTTCGAATATCGGATTTGTAACTCCCTAGCGATATGCGGGGGATTGGGTTCAGATAACATACTCAAAACTAATATGTACGGGACCCCAAATCATGGAGACCTAATCAACTGTGTCCGTTCAGTTGTCTGTTTTTTGTTTGTCCTTGTCATAGAATCACACCTAGTTAAAGACAAATATGATGAACTTGTTCATGTACCCAAAACCAGGAAACATATTGATAGGAGGTAAAATCTACATCAGGATAAAGCCTCGCCATAACTCGTGTCGTCATTTGACGTCGTGTCTCAAAATTTATGATGATCATCACATAAACTATCCGCCCTTAAAACACTAGCAATTTTTTACAATGCAAGTCAATATGAAATTTCTCACAAGAAATCCTCTGAACTGACTACTGAGACATTTTTATTTGCAGGAATTAGTATCTCCTACACCAGTCAGGCGGAAAGTGGAACCATTTTATAAGCTTACTCCTCACTATAAGAAAACTGTAAGCCAACGTAAAAGCTGCACATAGTTAATTACTACATCCCGTGCCAGACAATCCACACATAACCTATAAGACATATGATTGGAACCAGATCATAAAATAGCTTAGTATCACTGAACGGGACCCCTCAACCAACGACTAGATTAGTTCACAGGCCTAATTAGACGGCTACTACCACAGATATTAAAACACGGTCCCAATCCTAAGAATCCAAAATGGTAGATCACACATAATTGTAGCCTGCCACCAAACTCGTACGGCCCCAAGACTTAACACTCAATATTGTGGAAAAACCTCAAAGCATAGAGAATAAAAAACCCTCACAAAACATACCATAACTTTTTTTTAAGCTGAATACCTCCGCCAGGACGGAAAAGAGCTACATCAATCACAGTGAATCCGTCGGCCATATAACTAACAAACTACAATCAAACCAGCGATAAGACCAAAATCAACAGAAATCCGTCGGACAAACTCACACTAATGTCCCCAGCTTCGAACGGCAAACTACTTCATCAGCGACAATAATCCCTATGAGGCCAAATACTTATACTACAAGCTCTATCAACTTAGGTTATACCAACAAATCCAAAGCAAAAGAACCTCGGAAAAACTCCGTGCCTGTAAACACATTCATTTATTACCCCTTCCAACTGCATGGGAAATCGGTATCCGTCTTTTATTTACAAAACATGTTTGCTCTCAATTTTTCAAATTCATAAAGCCTTCGATAAGCCATTCAGCGTTATATAGTTTATCAAAAAAACACCCCTTCCCTATCATTAAAGTTTAATACTTATTCACAACAGCTCAAGTTAACTCTCCACCTGATCCCTGAAAGCTACGTTGTTTTTTTTTTTCATTTCATAAAATCAGTTTATAAAGCTCCGTTTTTGCAAAAGCGGAATACATAACTTCACACCACGGCCAGTCTTAAATTCGTAGTTGTTAATATAGCTATATAACATGCACTGTAGCGTTTTACTAACATGCAGCACGGGCCCACTGCATTCGTGTGACTATCAAAAGCGGAAAATTAACCAAATAAACATCACGGATAGATAACTGAGCCGTCACAGGAGTCATTGGATAACGTGCAGTGAAGTTGGTATCGATGATTCTTCAAATGGTAAAAACCACACACCACTTCGTATCGCTTTTTTTATGTGCGAGCTTTTCTTCTTTTTAATACATGTACTGTAAATTTTGGCATGAACCGTTAGTGGATGAGGATATATTGTCAAAAAAAAATAAAAAATCGGCAACCAATATTCGCTTTATCTTAACATTATCAAGCTTTTTTTTGCACTTAAATATTTCTTGCAATTTTAATTGTGTTGAGTATATATATATTGATAACTATTATAAACATATTCATTATTTGTTAATCTACATAATGAGTATTTAAACGATTTGGGGAGAAGGATTAAAAACTCCAACATCATCCATAAGGCCAGATCAGATAAAATGTAGTTGATGGCATGTTTACTGTTGTCATCACGTTACTCGTCAATACCTACATTACAAATGTTCATTACATAACAAATTATCATTCAATATCATCAATATGTGAGACAAAAGCTAACATGCAAAAAGAGTAAGTATTGTCACCAAAAATGTCCCCCTTTCAAATTATAATGAATCAAAGCAAGCTAATGATAAAAGAGGGCGGCACCAAATGTTGGCAATGCATCAGATAGTTCCATGTACGTTGAATGCTTGCAAAGGTTATCGCAAGTTTTTTTTTTTTAAATCAGTATTTTTGCACGAAAATAGCTCTGAACTTTTGTTACGGACTTCATATAGCAGTAATAGCCTTTTCCTTTTCACCACATCAATTTGAATGAAAAAACTAAATGTCATGATAAGAACATTTTATATCTCATGTTCTATTGCTTATTTCTCCATTACATATCCAAAAACCCGAGATTAAACCATTCCCCGTTGGTGGTGTGAAAAAAATGAGGAAACAGTGTGTGATCTAAACCCATTCATCAGCACAATCACACACAATTATCATATGAAAAGTCGATGATTTTAAGATCACGAGATCGGATGAAGTTCAGAACTTAGGATTAATTTCATCCATCTATTTTAGATAATTGAGTGTGAATTAAGATGTGTATTCACCAATGCTAAAGCATGCCGGATGAAGAGAAAACCAAATGCCGAGAACTGAGGAATCCCCACACATCTTCGATGTGGTCTGAAGAAGCTATCTATCTAGGACCTTTAAGCTTGGGCTAGAATGTAAAAATGTACCAGCGGACTGCAAAAAAGGACCCGCCTTCTTGGCAATTCCGATAAAGATCACTCATGATCTCACAGATCTCCTCTCCATCTCTCCTCTTCAGCACATCCTGCATAAATACCATTATCCCATAACGATACATTTCCAAGTCCTTGGCTCACATTTTTGTAATTTCTTAACATACAACATGAAATATGATCCTCGATCTGCGAAAATCAAGTCAACAAATGCAAGCTAAACAAGTCCTCGTACCTAAAATAAATTGGAAAAGCCCCCCTTCCAAAACTGACCCAACACACCTTCTAAGCAACTGGGGTATTTTATGATACCTTCATTGATACAAAATTCATGCCATCTACGTACTAAAATAAGCACCGTTTCGGCTTCAAAGAAGAATGAGAAGACGCCGAATCCCACCCCTAGCACACAGTTTACAATCAACCGGAAACCGTCTGGGCCGTGATTAGTTGATAGAACTTACAAGGTCATAATTTCTTGCAAAACTTACAATTAAATATAAAAAACAGAAACCGTTTATCGAGCGGGCTTGGCGCCGAATCCTAGAAAACATCCCATTGCGCGTTCATCAAAACCGAAAACACGCGGTAGTTTCTGAAGAACAAAGATTTGTTAGTGAATGCGAAAAAAAAACAAATACAGATATGTTATTACACACTTGTTAAATAATTTTCCATAAGATCTTCATAGGGTACATATGACGAGTTAAACCCTAAATTAAATTTGACCACCAACCCGGTACAACAACCAAAACCAAAAATTTTCCCAGGAAGCCCATTTTTCTCTGTAATCTCCGTTTTGACTGCAAAAATGCCTAACCTATTTCTATGCGTGTCGTATGAGATGAATTGTTTCCACATTCCCCTGGGTAAAAAACCACTCGTTTTGCTTCTACATATTGTCAATCAAATCAATTACCAGTGGTATCAAATATAAGCATCCAGTACGAAGTTTTGGACATTTCATTTCTAGAGTGGCAGAAAGTTTGATTTTCATATTAAGAAGAACTCGCTACTTGGTTTATCTTCAGCAACATGGCGTCTGTTTTGTCTAGTTACAGAAGAAGGGTAATAAAAAAAAATAACTAAAAATACGTACAGTACTCTTTATAACTTCGCTTTTCCATTAAATTAATATTAGATATTAGAAATCCCAACGAGCTCTTATCGGCTGTCATATCGAGTAGATATATTAATAAGCTTAAACTCATGATCCCTTGTCGCCAGATCAAAACTTGGAACTCCGGGATTTGGTATATTCTCAAATTTGCTGATGTTTTTATATTCAAATGTTAAATAAATATTTCATGCATCATCAGCCCATATTGTCTTATATCATTATCAATCTTTCTTTGCACTCGATGCAGGACACCAACATCATATCAGCTTTATATTTAATTTTGTAGATAAATATTGATATAATATTCTTCATTATATTTTTTCAAATAATATATATTCATATATATAAAAAAAAAGATTTTGAAGAAAATCCCATGGAAGAAAAAAAACAAATTTCCTTTCTTTCTTTTTTAGTTGGGCTGGACGCATAGAAGGTTCTACTCGGCTGAGCAATTCAGCTATTATTAAAATCGTTCGTTCGAAAGTACAAATAATTGAATTCTTTTTGAACGTTTCGTAAGACTACTATTTTAAAATTGTGCAATTAAAAGCAGCAAGTTTCAGGTTTGTGTTGAGATGAACCCCCAATGCTTAGCTGTGGTGTGTGTGTGTCTGTCCTGCTTGGTGGGGTATGGGTAACAAAAATTACAATCGCTACATGAACTCTCCACATACGTTTCTACAAATACTACCTAGTTGTATGTAATTTGCGCTTCTTCTAATTATTACGATTTATCCACCAAAAGTATTTGTAGTCAGTCGTATGACGCCCCTCCAACCACCGACACCTGTTTCATCGGGGTCTATATTCAAGAATGGCTAACATGTTGACCAAATCGCCGTTTGAATACATACTTTTTGGGCAAATAACCCAATTAGTAACGACCATACAGGTCCCACTCAATTTGTTAAAACGCTGGGGGGGGCTCGTCCATATGCGTATGTGATTCCTACGACATTTAACTCAACTAGCATATAATAATTAAGTTAGGAGGATGACCAAACTAAAACTCCAACAAGCCAATAGCATGCAAACAGTTACTAAACTCATCCGAACACAAACAAACCTTAGACCTTAGACCAGCAGACAGAAAAGACTGGGGAGGCACAACTAAATTCTGGTCGGGCATATTAAGATCACAGCACACAAACCAGTATAACAAAATACTCCTAGTAGCCAAACATTATCTAGGAACTATAGGCAGCAGAGAGACGGGAACATAGTGAGGGGGGCTGCCCACAACTCAGTAATAGTAAAAACCCCCCCAACGCAAGCTACCAGTGGAAACCGTCGCGAACCAGAAAAGCGGAGCTACAAGGAATTCTATTTACTCCGTCGGTTTATTATATATCGACGCCACACACTCCTAAAGGAAACAGCAAACTCGCGGACCAAATTCAAGGGTTTTCCCTCGGTGATACTCACTCGTAATAAACCGTCTTACGGCACTGAGCTATGTAGCGACTGGATTGAATCTCACAATCTATGCTCCAACTAGGTGAATGTTACATTTCTAACCCGCGCGCTTCTAGACTAACTAGCCGCATAAAAGTCAGGCTTTTGTGAAAGGGGCCCAACATACAGAGCCTAAACATTCGTAAAATGCTTTATATCTAGCGCTACAATATAAAGTGCCAGCAACTGCCCTCACAACAAGCTGAACCAACATAATCACATAGAACTGAGCTCAGTCTCATTGTTCAACGATACAGTGAGTGGTATATGCTCTGGGCGACTGATAAAACCAAATTAACCACTTGTCTCCTTTTATACTGTGAGTTTTTTTTTTATTAGTATGTACTATTGTGCATGAACCGTAGATGGGATTGACATCAACCATAATTGCTCTTATCACATTCAATTTTCAATTTGCACAGATTAATTTCTTTTATTTAATATTTAATAAATAGAAATAGTTAAATTAATATCCACCAATTGTTTGTTAAAGTAAAGAGATTATTCCTCTAATTTCTGAGTACAATTCAATTCAAAAACCCGAGAAAAAACGACCAGTTCCCTAGAAAACCATCCCGTTGGTGTGAAAAATGAGGACAGTGTGGGAGGGGGGGTGATCTAAACCCATTTTAATCAAACAAATATTTGAAAAGTCGAATAATTTAAGAACACGATAGGGGAAGAAGTTCAGAAAACAAGAGATCTAGATCAAGGACTACTGGGGACCATGAATAAATATCCTCCGACGTGAAATTCAAATCAACTATAAGCTGCAAAGAAAAGTGGGTTAGGGGTACCTACTGGGGGGGGAGGAAAAATAGCAGTTGTAAATGCCGTTCCTTCCTAACTAACACATCTAGGAATGACTTGGGCCGTTAGTCAAGGCTTGAGCCCCGTCCACGTCATTCTTGCAAATCACCATGCGATTTTTAACACCGCTTCCGAGCCCAACGTGCCCACCGCCAAAAAACCCCTCCCGTTAGCGTGCATCAACGAAAAAACCCCCGCGGGTCGTTTTGTGTCGCCGCATTACGTAGTCCATCCCCACATATGTTTTACACCCTCCCCCAATTTTTTTCATAAACGCACTCCGCAACAGTGCTGGGCCAGGGCTTGCCCACTCACCCCATAAAAAAAAAACCTTAAGCCAATTGTCTATAGTGTCTCTGAATCGTCCAAATTTTGGACCTGCAATTGGATAGCCTGACGATTCAATTTAAGCATATATTTTGAAATTTATATATGGACAAAATATTAAGGGGGGGAAAGTAGCGATTATATTAGGGTAAAGGGTGTATATATAAGTATATGACATTTTCAATTTTATCCGATTGCAGAATCAATTTTTTATATTAGACAAGATTGGGTTTCCTCTCTCCTTAATAATCTAAATAGAAAGTATACCTTATCCCCAGCGGATATGATAATATATACATAATATTAGAATTTCCCATTATCATCTACAAATAACATGTATACTATACCGGCAGTCGGATTTGTGAATATCTAACATTGGCAAATGGGTTTGTTTTTGAATATTTCCCACTCGCGTATGGTTCACACTAGGGGTAGGAAGGGGTGGATCGATGTGTTTTTAAAATTCATGCCTTGGTGACAGGACCAGGACATGCCATAATTTTTTTAAATTGACTAACCTTCATGGGCTTGTGTGCCCTCAGTTTTAGGATGGATTGGATTTGGAACTCAAATGATAGGACCAATTAATTTTTATAGAAACTGACACGCTTGAGGCAGCAAAAACATTTCGAAGTACAATCTTGAGGGCAGCCCCGAAGACTCTCGTACCGTAGTAGGCCGAATAAGGCATGAGGCAACTCCTTCAGGTCAACCACCCGATGTGTTCCGAGATTCGGCAGATTTTGTTTACCTTCTGTATGAATTTTACTTTATATTTTTCGCATGGTTGCAACACACATCAATGTTCTTATAGGGGATGCCCACCGTTGGTGTGACAGGACATGGCAGAATTGATTGACGTACTAACTTTCAAGGAGTGACACATACATATTAAACTGGTCTTAGTTTTTAGAACGTTTTGCATGCCCAAAGACGCATTATGACTATTCCTTTTTGCGTTAGGTTGTTTTGCTTTTGCTTGTTTGATGAATAGATAGGACTAGGTATGAAATAGGATTCTTGCATGGACTTTCGCCCAACATATCCATTACTCACAATGAGGAGACACACACTTCCAGTTTAATTGTGCTTACAGTGATCTTAGGATATATTTAGCTTTGGTCGATAAGTCATATGTATCTCCCGGTGCATATTGATATTTGAATATGATTGCCATAAGAAAGCGCGATTGAATGTTATCTATATATTTAGCCCCCTGAATGTTGAGATAGAATGAGTCGTAATGGGCTACCTGTGCCACATTTGGTGTTAATAAACCATACACACAAAATATCTCCTTAAATCCTGCGAACATAGAAAATACCCCCACTGACCCATACCATCCAGACCACCCAACCAGCGACCTCTCACCAGACCTCAAAGTGCGGTCGAACCCTATAAAAACACTCCACACCCTACCGCCAATGGATACTTTTATCAAATAACAAATTGAGCGTACCCAGACGCTCCACCCAACAATTACAACCCCATTCAGTCCCTCCAAAGACATGACCCCTCCTGAGACCGTGTGAAACAAAATGCCACATATTGAAAGCGTTAAAACCCCCCCTGAATCCGACAATTTCGCAAAACCAACACAACCTTGATCAACAATACACCTTCGAAACAACACATTTCAGAAGCCTACCTCCAACCCCCCCCCATCTCCACTTCCCAAGCTATATCAATCCCCCCCCAAGCCCGCCCCAGCACAAAATCCTACTCCAAAAACAACACCAATACTCCCTCACAGAAGATGGTGTTGGAACCATAACTATGTTAGGCCGTGTATCCCGGGCCCGTGGTACCCGTGGTCAAATCCGACAAAGCATAGTGTGCAGAAGCATGTAAGACAACCGAAAGTTCGCCTACCGGCACCAAGACTCCACACAATAGATTACCCACTCCATCCCCACCAATTTTCCCTGGCCATCAACAACCTACGCAATAACCCCAACTCGCTATTGTGCGACAGCTAAAATCCCACGGCCAAACATTCCTCACCGGGGTGCCAAACACCCCAACCCCCCCCCCCCCCCGAATACGTCCTTTCTCCATTCATCCCCACCCCCAAAGTCACGATCAAAGCCCTCCAGCCCCCCCCCCGGGGCAAAAACACCCCCACCCAGACCACCAGCCCGTGGTCCTAACTAAACCCCGATGGATACTACGCATATTATGTCCACCCCACCACAAACTGTCCCACCATAAACACCAGTTTACGTCTGCCGAGATCCTTACCATCTGAACCAAACGTCAGACACAATACCCGTCCCCCCCCATAGGTCCCTTGCATCTACCACAACCACTGGCCGGCATCCTTATATGTCAAGCATTAAGGTTTTTCCACATAAGGCAGCGCGGACCATGTATTTGTTTAGCGAGATACGATATTCACTAATCCCTACCAACTAAAAACCACATAGTCCAAAATATCCACAAGCCCGGACACGGGCTGCAGTCAACCTAACAACAATCATACCAAGGCAAAATATCGCTCAACTGGTGGCAATGACATTTTGAAGTCTATATCGAAAATCATAATCCCAATATACGTCAAGATACAAACAAAGCAACTTGAAATCACTGAAGGCAATATCCCCAGTAAACAAAATTCTTGAAATTATATTGGAGACACCATAAGAAAAAAAAACAAAACAAAATTGCCACAAAAGAAGGGCAAATTTGAGCGGAAACTGTGAGGCCCTACACGAGAAACGTATTACAACAGCACTACTAGTACTATAATTCTGAGGCAGGAAGCCTGGACGACGCGGCATATGGTGATAGGCTAGCAGTGTTACCGCGCGTCCGGTCTGCCCTTCTGCGCAACCATACAAGCTGAAAAGCCCCGCAACAACGACACTCTGGGATACTTTTTAACCCAATAATATATCAGCTCGACGAAACCGTGACATGTTATCTCGATTTATTTTGTTTATTTTAAGGTCATGTGTTTAAACACTATACTTTACCTGGCAAAAATCCCCCACTCCTGTTTCAAAAATGATAATACACGGACTAAACAATTAGTTTCCAAATTAATCTATAATACCATAATGTCATCTTTCCAATTATTAACGAGCCTTCAGAATCAAAGATCACAACAGCATGCGGGACTCCGAATTAAGTGGATAGCAGACAGGACCCAGGCACTTCTGCAGGGGGGGGATGAAGTGACGCTAAACACACATTACGAATCCCAGTCACCAGACAGCCCAACAAAAGACATTTTCCTTATCAGCGCGCTACAGACCAACGCGGGACGTTGCGGCGTGAAAGGCCGGCGCTTGCCCCGAATCACAGCGGGAACAGAGGGCCGGAACGGGTGGTTCACCCCCCTCCTTCGGATTCTCACTATGTTTTTAATTCTCCCTGCGCGCCCACCTACCCTGGGGGCGTACTCGGTTTTTGGAGAATTCGAAAAATAGTAATAATTCTCTAAAATGTTTACTGATGGAACAGCTGGGAATAAGTATCTTTTCGACTGGGGGGGGGGGGGGGGGGGGGGGTGGGGGGGGGGGGGGGGGAAGAGGTTTAATGCGGAAAAGTTAATAAGTATATTTTTCCGGTTGATGGCGTAGCATATTTAAGCATTCTTAGCTAATTTCAAGAGTTTATGTAGTCCTTTTTGTATAGACGTTTATATTTGTGAACTCCTGTAAGAAGGCAGATAGTCCCCTGGTGTACCCATTGAATAAACCACTCGCCCAGATGCCATATGGCACGGTGAGCCCTATACAATACCCAACCTGCCCCAACGTGACCCCCCACACCCGCGTGTCCAACTGCCACCCCACTATCTCACTATAACACACACGGCCCCTTAACCACACACCCAATACCCTTCCCAGAAATGTTTATCCCCTAACCTCCACACAAACTAATCCCTACAAACCCTGTTCCCTAACCAATCTAACAGTACATCATCCTGACGGACTACCCCCCCCCATAAACTGCACGCCTCGACGAGTACCCGTTCCCAAAAAAATTTCCCCTAACCTACCGACACTCATAGCTTCCCATGAATCATTTCGCCGAACGACGCAAAAACCTTGCCCTATTAATCCTGAACTGTTTAATGCCCCAACTTACGACAGTAATCCTGGCCCAGAAACAGTGATGGCGTTGCCCCTACCCACCCCCACCTCCCCGTCACACCGCCCAAAAAAGGTAATGGCGAAAAAAGGGACGCCAACGGCCTTATTTGCGGGTGCAAACGGCGTAGCTGCAAGACCCGCTATTAATAAATAACTAAACACCAGCACTCCCAACCCTCCCCCTTGCGACGAGTATCGTTTCGAAGTTCCCGAGTTATTCTCAAAATCCAATACATAACGAAATGTTTCAATAATTATTCATTCGAAATAAATAAACCAAGTTGGATTGTCCGGAACGCCTTTCGTGTTCCAGCGTTAGTCTATCTAGCCCGACCACGTATACTATCATTGGTCGTTTGTGGCGTAATTATCGAAAAGACCATAACAACTAACGCGATTTAAGAAAAAAACAAATCATTCTGATCATTGCAAACGCGCCTAAACCAACATGGATAATATCTTTGAGGTTAATGTGCTCTGGTGTATGTCATGAGTGCGATGTTGCTGCGGTTCTTTCTATGAATAAACAACGAAAACATAGAGTAGGCAATCATGGCTGGGGCTCTGCCATCAATTGGTGTGGACAATAACCAAGATTATGCCCTTAAATATGTATATATTTTAGGCATCTACACTTTAGTCGAACTCCCTTTTCTACTGATGAAGCGTCAATACTAGGGCTTTTAACGGCAACGACCTGTCCCCGTTCCTCCTGTTAAACACACCTGACCACCTGACATGGACTCGGACTTTAAATGACCAAACCAGTGCTTCAATAACGAAATTGAGTCAGTATTGTTTTACAAAAAACCTCCTGCCAGATTTACACATTAATAGTAATTCTCAACCACCTTGTTCCCATGAAAGACTCCACCCCCGTGGAGCAAAGCAGATGACCCTCCAATGTTTCCATCCACCATAATATTAATTCAATTACAGAATAAACTAACACTAAATTCCAATTTTATTTTCAAAAGGACTTCCCAATCCCACATAAATATTCATTACACAGTACTACTACCCTGTTACAAGTTGGACTCAAAGACCAGACTTCCAAACATAGGTAATTTCATTATTTAGGGAGGGAGGGGGGGGGGATTAAGTGAGAATAGAGGATTGTTAGTAATGAGAAAGAGGGTAGAACGAACTGAAGAATGTGGGAGTAAATAGATACTGTCTACTCACACTATTCAACTTTGTCTTCATCGACTGACCAACGGATCGAACCGGATATGAGAATTTGGTTGTGGCTAAACCTTAGTGCGCCACATATCAGGTACTGCCGCAAAATATACCCAACAATCAAATTGTCGAAGCAAGTCACGCCGGTGGATTAGCCCTTCAACCTATATTATGGCTGTGCAACCCATGCACTAGATTTAGATCTGAAAAACAGGTCCTAGAAACAAAGCGGCAGCCCCAAACTATTTTTAATTGTATGTTTATCATGGGGATCAAATTTGAAGACCAATATTCTGTTTGACGGACCAATGAGGCTGACCAAGATGAGGAAGAATCGTACTACGTCGGACTCCAACAACCAAAGACTTTTGCTCCCTGCCGGTGCCCAATCCCTTAAAAGATGCCGTTTGAAAAATCCTGAGGTCCTGAAGGCTACGGGGGGAGGACTGGTAAAGACAGAGTGATTACTAAGTGAAGGAAACATCAGATACGAGGTAAAACGGCGCAGGAGGGTAATAGGGTTGGGGGATGTTATTTATCGTGGAAACCCGTCCCGGCACGCTGGGGAAAGTCAAGACCTGACCTATGAAACAATACCCCTCGCAACAGGCCTGAGACTAAATGCAGCACGTAAAAGACCCAACGAAAATTGTACAAATGCAGCAACGACGTTCCCCTCGAAACAGATTTACAATAACAGCTGCAGTCCATTTCGATATGACAATACGCAATCAAGGGGGAAACGCTAAAGTCCGTAACAAACGTGCATCAATAAGTCCCTAACGCTACGGAGAAAATAGAGGAATAAAAAGACCGCCCCATGTCGCATAGATCCTCGACCTCGTAGTCCCCGAAACCATACTACATCCATGTCGACCCCGTCCACAATTCCTTTTCGGTATAACGAAACCCAACAAATTTAATGAACTGCCGAGAAATTCAGTATGGTGCGGGAACCGAGTGGCCGACATGATTCTTGTTCACCGAAAAAACTGTAGTTATCGTATTGAGAAGTACGCAGGTCGAGTAATTCAACAGACAACCTAATATTCCCATTTTCTTTCTGGTGATATATGGGTGGAACCCCCCCCCCCCCGAAAAAAAGCTGCAGGTAAACTCCCTTCTGTTAGCAAACATAGCTCATTTTCTAACTGGAACACAATTTCCATCAGAGACGCTAGTGGTGATTGTATATACTGCCAGTGTGAATCTCCCAATACCGCACGATGCTAAACTGTGGTTCTACGGATGACTATACAACCCTAGAAACCCATGTATTATTTGGATGGAAGCCCACTTCCATAGACGTGGGTCTAAGCTATCTGGTGTCTATGTTTGAATTGGTTTCGGAGTCGAGCTATAATAGGTATGTATATAATCACACACATGCTGGGCTAGAGTTATATCTACCCTGAAAATTGACAAGCCCTCGAAGTTATTTGAAATAGATTTTTGCTGGCATATGTAATGCTCCAACCCTAGTTTACAACACATGAATATTGTTGCGCAATCGTCGATCACCAAAGATCCAGGCCTAGTCGGCAAAGAAAAGTTCATACCGTAAACCCACATATACATTGTCGGCCATTAAAATCAATATAAATGTGAAAGACACGACGCACACCCCTCGGGAGTAACTTGATAGACCGAATGCCGTGTCACAAGTATACTACTAACATATCCGAATCGTGATTACAGTGGAGCAGGATGATATATTTTTAAAGACAACAGTTATATCGCAGCCGACTAAACCAGAACAAGGAAGCAAGTAAATCAAATACCCGTATACCAACTGCCAGCGCCTGAAACGGAATTACGACACACAGCGAATGTCGCTAGCAACTCTGTATTATACAAAATCACAACCTAAGCCTAAACAGATTCAAGAACTAAAAAGGTATCCAAGTGGAAACTCTAAATCAAGGAAAACATCTTTGTTCTCACAAACGTCCCTTAACAAGGAAGACCGTCGCGGAACCGAACCAGCTCCTGCAACCCCAATAAATCCGACGTGGTTATAACTACTAGGACGCAAACACACACTATAAAATAGCGGCGACCAACCTCAATGGTTCCCAATCGGTATGATCACACCGTTAATAATACAAAATTTAAAAAAGAATCCCTTCCAATATGTGGGATATAAATAAAATTATTTTTTTTCTTTTCTTTTTTTTTTTATTTTTTTTTTTTTTTTTTTTATTTTTTTTTTTCATATACATTCCATCTTAGCTGCTTCTTGATCTTTTAAATGTAGCCTCAAAGATAAACACACCAGAATTACATGGCACCCCATTTTTGTGCTACATATGCTCAGAAATTACAATATGTTGAGGTATGTCCAGCTCCCACATGTATTTTTGAATGCTAATGTTCGCCTTCCAGCAGGTGCCCGCAACGCAACGTTTCGACCCGGGGCCCACTAACCGCCACATTCAGCCCACGTCATGTATGCCTATAGGTCACCCCAGTGTATTTCCATTCCCCTGTCACCTACTCTGATGGAAATATGACAAATCTCAAAAATGAGACTGAAACCAAAGCCATTGTTATAGGGAGTTGTGCCGTAGAGTAGGGATAACTGCACTGGGCGCGATAAATAAACCAAAAACCAACTCTAGTCCTCCTTTTTACATTCTTTGTTTCTGAGTTTTCCTTATTTATTTTTTTTATAGGAACACTACCTTGGCGCATGAAACCGTAGAATGGAAGGGATCCCCATCAACCAAATAGCTTAATGCATATCCAATATTTCTCTTCTTCCTTTGTACACATCCTTTACTTGAATTTAATTTTGTTAAATAAATATATATATATAGATAAATCAATGTTTTGGCTGTGGATATAAATTTATGTAACAATAACATTTCCATATTTTGAGCGCTTTAAAGCAATCTGGTGACGGCAACAATTCATTATTATTTCCAATTTATATTAAAACCATCGCAAAGTTTTTATTTTTAAATGGAACTCGTCCACGAAGCGTGAGTCGTAATTGGGATCCCGATATTTTAGTGCGCAACGACAAACGGCGATTCACTTTCAAATTATATTTTTCCCACCCATTTTTCACGAACCAGTGAAATGAAACACCGCCCCTAAGTAACGGTATCTCGGAGCCCGGCAGTACATGGAAATATGCCATTTTACAAATCAACCACGTTCAAAGCCCATGATCTCTATTTCTCTGTTGACCTATAGGCACATTTAGCAACTAAATTATACTCTTCCACTTTCTTAAACGCTTATTATTTTTTTCTAACCTTTTAACATACCAATATAGGGAATACCCCTATCCACACCATCGCTCTGTAGGCAGAAAGCTTTGAACCGGCCTCGGTAATAGTAAAGGAGTCACGTTATATCCCCACGGACCACCGCACATATAATTCAGTATAATACTAAAGTTCCCGCTTATCAATGAAATGCCAGATCAAGTAAGTAATCAACTTCTTGGAAACGCTAGATCAAACTAATTCATACAAACAACAGAAACGTCAAATAATAATCCATCAAATTCACATACATTTATTCACGCAATTCATTTTAATCCCTTGACATGTGATTGTCGATATATAACTAATCAACCCCAAAGCCCACAAATATACGATACAACCAACCACCCGCCTTCATTAGTATAACAACAGGTAGGCCCCAAAAATAATGCCTATGATATATCCAGCGATTACAACTAACTTTGTTCGGATCATACCGTGCGAAGCAATCAAAGGGTATACAACCACAAATGACAGAATAGCCGTTTTCCAGCCTATTTTAAACACAAAATCAGTAAGTTGCTATAACACTAAACTTTTAAATTTTATACCATGGACATTGAAAAACAGGCGATTCTTCTCACCCCCCCACGACAGACCTTAGTAAATACACCCACCTGCGAATGCAAATCATCCATTCCCACCATCAAATACATACTACCCCTGCCACGTAAAACTTGATACAACATACGTACGTATAATGAGTTAATCATTCATGGTCTGGTAGTATAGGCTCGAGAACATAAACTTACATACGACGGCTTTTGTGGGGATAAGGAGGCCCTGACACCCCCGACTGCTACACCAGTTTACCCAGCAAAATCCCCCCCACAAAATGATTTTCCCCCATTTAAAACAACTACGCTAGGCTTAATGATAAATACCATAATGAATACACCTACTGACCAAAACCAACACAGAAATGATTCATAGTTGTATTAAGAAGATCACTCACCCGCGCCCCGATGGCACCCTCACTCCGATCTTACCGCACTCTTAAACCCCGTAACCCTTAAATGACAAGCCAAGACGCCTAGATAAAACCATCGCACTAGTAAGCGAGGAAATAGTTCTGAATATACATATTGCTGTTAGAAATTCTTTGAAAATATCATATGAACCAATATATTTTACAAGGAAATGAATCTGATACGAGAGGTATCCGCCGAACATATAAATATCTCCCCGTGGGAACACGACTCTGCAAACAAAACTTAGCACGTACCTGACGTTTCAGTTACACAAGAGCACAGTAAAAGAATAGGGTAATTTACTATGATAAATAAATTAAAATCGATGACTGGCAGACAGATTATCCACCTGTTTGCCTAAAAGGTTATTAAAGAAAACAACATAAAAAATCAAAAAAAAAAATAAGTTCTACCCCCCCCCTAACCTTGTTTCGCGCGGCTCACTTTTTTCTAATCCTGAATTTACGTTCAGGAATATACGGTCGTACTATAATAATGAACTATTTTATATAGTGCCCTCCCTGAAGAGTCACTAGTCATACAGATCTAGCATGAAGAGCCGCAATTATCCCCAAAAGAATATTTGTTCAACAACCAGTTACACACAACCTTAGCAAACCTACATGATCACGGGAGGAATCAGTGTGACGTCTTGTAAATGCATTATCGTGCACAATGTTTATTAATTATTCGTTTCTCAGATTAAAATATTAACCACATGGTTTTCTTTTTTTTATGTGAATGTAATACTAAACTCACGTACCAACATTCAATAACCGTTTTGACTTTTTTACCGAGGGCAAGCGAGAATTTATATCTGGGAGTCATTTCCCATCAGAATAGTACCTAACGATATAAACGAATCACTGAAACTGCGAATAATGCCCCCCTAGCAAATCCAAGATGAAACTATACAACCCTCTCCTCAGCAGAGCACAACCACAAGCAACTCCACTAAATACAATCCCCTGACCCTATAGGGGATAAGTAGAGGAAATCTACCTATTACGTATCCCCGTTACCAAAGGTGTCGGCCAGGATGTCCCAATCACGCTCCCGAATGTGATCCACATGTTTCCTTTAAACCCGGGACCGAATCCGAAAATTTACGTCCGTGAACCACCAATCGATTTGCAATCTGCGCGCATTCCCACATCCAATTAGTCAACGTCAGATAAAATTATACAGGAGAAGGAGATCGTCTTTTCCAACGTAACACAGAAGTGCGCTGTAGGAGAGAACTAACCTGACCGTATGAAATCCCCCTCGTTTTCGTTTAACACATACCATTGAACATGTACAACCCGTGCTTATCAATGTTTATCTCCTCCTAAACCTCATATACTCATTCCATAACTCAATTAATCATTAGACAACAACCCACCTTCTATAAAACTATACAGTAGTATTAAAGATATACCGACACCAGCTGCTATCGAAAGCTCCAAAATAATTCTACCCCTGCATGAACATCCTGAGGACATTGTTTACTATTGGATGCTGAAAACAAGATTCTGAAAAAGACTCGATTGAAAACCAGAGATGAGGTTGAACCTATTATTTGCTGACAGCAATATCAAACCGCAATTTTTTATATTCTTCTTGGACTGACGGCGCAAATGACGATTCCCAAAATCCTTTTACCCAAAGTCTATTATTGGCCAAACAATACCCAATGATTTTTATCACAATCTTCAAATTGGCATTGCATAATATTAGGAAACTGTACGAACTCCACATGTTTTAAACCGGCCTTGAACCTCCTGTAGTACGGTCTATAAAAAATATCTTTAGCGCTCTTCAATGCAAGATGAGAAGAGGCCGACTAAAACTGAACGCACGAGAAAGAGGCAACAACAGCCATACCGTTCATTCATCGTGTTAATATCACTATAGCAAACAACTCACGGTCATAAAAAATTCTATAGGAATAGAATACATCACCAATTTTTCATACCGAAGCTAATGGTTTTATTATACTCACAATTACCTGTGAAAGGCAGTATTATAATAAATGTTAATATATACCAGCTTTTTGATTTGAATATTAATATCCGTAAAATTTTACTCATGTTTCAATTTATCCTGCGAAAAAAAAAAAAACAGTATTAGATTAATTGGCCACCCTGACCTAGATAATGCAAAGACCAGAATATATTTGTTTCTTCTAACAACGAGACAATGCGATATTCAACCTGACAAATCAGTGAAAAACAATTAGGTATGAAATATTTGAGGTAGTCGGGCCACTCAAACCAAACTTTATAACGTGAAAATCAGGGATTTGAAAATTTGTGTGCTTTCCCCGCAGAACAAAAAAAAATCATACTTATTGAAAACAAAATTCCGCATGACATGGAATATGATGAAACATTATTTCATAACCTGATCGCTACATATTTTGAACTAAAAAATTTTATATTTCGTGAATTCACTATTTGGTATGAAGAAATCGGAAAAATTTAAAGTCGAATGTAAAACAATATCTAAAACCCTAGTGGACCCCGCGTACAGCGCTGGCGGGCAAGACACAGCAACTGGCACCAACAAAAACTGTCAGCTCAACCTACCATCAACCAAATTCACAACCCTGTTTTGGCTGAACAAGGATACCTGATGCTCAATGTGAGCTTCTTTTATGAGTCACAAAAATTGGAGACCAAATGGGGCATAATTTAGATGAAACTCTACACCCGCCAAGACTAAAAGGTATGTCCATCATCATATGGCCGGTAGCATCGTGGCAATTGGCAGCAATAATTAGACGCCACAGAGATTGGGGGCAAATATTACGTCATAGGCAACAGCGATTCAATGTCGGATTTCGGACATGATCCGAATACCACACGTTTAATTTAGAAATTGATTCGACGGACCAAATGAAAAAAAACATCTATGCCAAACTGACATATAAAATTGAATAGCAACATAAACTTATCGCAACCCAAGTAACAAACGGAGATATCGAATAGTACTTGTGACAATATGATTAACAAATCCGATTAAAAGACTGAATATATATCAAAAAACGCCAGGCAGCTATGCCTCGAGCGGAAACTGGAGGTACAAAATAACAGTGTAACCATGTTAACTCTCGTGTTCGCGAAAAAAATAGCAACCCCGCTTGTTTTGGGGTTACACGAGCTTTTTGTCTACTACATTTTTTTTATTTTATATATTCAATAGTCAACCAGCCAAATGCCAACTACGGAGGGGGGGTACTGATTATAGTGGCCCAGGGGGAGGGGCGGCCCCAATGTCCCCTTTGGCCTGAACATTACTTACAATCCAATGAGACAACTCACTATTGTCTCAAAGCTGAAGAACAAATCTGTAACACCAAGGGTAACTAATATTGAGGCAGATCTCTTGCAAACAAAGCAGCAATTATGATGTAATCACCAGACCTATATTGAAGAGGAACGTAACCAACGCAGGATGACATACTGTAGTGTCTCTATGATGACTGTGAATGAAACGGGACCAGGCTCAGTTGATATAATACTTTTCTAACTTTACATTACTACTGTAAATAGCTTGAAATTTGACGTATAGTGTTACTAATAATAGTTCAAGGTGCATCCTAACATTTTTTTTTTTTAATGTGTCAGAATACCGGAGTGACAAAAAGTTCTTTATAGGTAGTCCAGGCCCCAACAGCATTATTTATTTTTTAACTTAACGTAGGGAAAAATTGCAGAAAACAAGAGTGTCATTCATATTGGGTTGCGGAAAAAGGCGCAAGATACCGAGACACGGCCTCACCAATGCCACATTTCTGCATATACTAGCATCAATAACAGGCACCGAAACATAAACTCGTAACCCTTGATTTATATCTAGTCCACATAAATATATGATTCCGTAGGAAGGCGAACCGCGATTCTTTCTAAACAGGTGGAAGGAATCGCTTTACATAATAAAAGAGATCAACGTCAATTTTCCACATGCTCTGGGAGGGCAAAATGGCTGGAAAGAAAAAGCGAAAACCCACGTTTTACAAATTCTGTTACGGCCGGGTAATTATTGATGGCCAGGTGATTGGGTCATGAATTTGCCATCTAAATCGATAATGGTCAAACGGCTGTGGAGGAGCCCACGGCAAAAACCCTCACGGCGTCTCGTGCGCTTGTGCAATAGAATTGAATGAACAAATAAGAGCCTACGACTAATAAGTGGCCGCTAGTCGGCCTTGTAAGGAACTTGGCAGGTTAATTTCTCACCTCCACAAGATAGTGGCTGATGAGAAAAAAAGTACAATTGGGCTAGTTGATCTATCTACCGTGCTTTCGTCACGCAGCTTTTAAGGACAACAGCTAAAACAAAAATAAACTGAATTGAATTGGATGAAGATCCCAGGTAATAGCGACTCTGTAAACGGTATATTTTCTGATGTGTAGATCCCGACATTGAGGAATGCCTAACAATGAGTTCCCAAATGAATTACAACTCTCATACGTCAGGTATTAGAAAATGTTCACCACAATATCTGTGTTAGAAGCTAGTAGCATGTAAAACTTATGTTATATTCCCAGCATGTTTTCGTGTATCGCCCTATGTTAGGACACCATGTAACCACCCGTACACCCCCCCACTCCGCACGCACTTTGACAACAGCATGACTATTGCATGGAGATTTGCAACAAGGCCTTCCTAAGCTCATTTTCGTAATCTCCCTGCAAGACTCATTTGATATAATACATTAAAATAGAATCCTGTTGATTGTCTTCCTTTATGTTTTGTAGATTTCCTAGTGAATAGTAATAAATGCCAAGTAAAGGTCATCCGCGTTCATCAATACGAATGTAAACTGAGCGCAACCTATCAAAAAATGAATGACCTGGTGCGTCGCGTTAATACCAACACCACACCGGATCCAATCACATACCATTTTAATAAAACATCACACCCCCCCAACCCCCAAAGCCTGGCCTCCCTTCCCTACCCCTCATCCCCCAAACCCCCACCCGTTTGCCATTACACCCCACCCAACGTCCCCGCAGCACCTCCCTCGAACCCTTTCCAACGAGATTTTTTTTATTAATATCGACGTAGGACTCATAGAATTCCCAAGGCAAGTCCGACTGATCATCTGCACCTAGTTATATTGGTTTTTTCCAGTTCCCACTCTATACAATAAAATGTGCCCACGCATAGCGACCCGACATCCCCGGTAACCGTCTCAGGCCCAACCAGACCCGTCTGTCCCATGCTAGCGATAAAAAACCATTGACTTCGCCGCAATTTGTGGTACCACCCGTACGCACGAGCTGCCCTCACACTGTGAATGACTGAATACGTCACGAGATTGACCCGTGAATCTATGAGTACACCATACCCCCAATATGAATTACCACCGTGTGTTCGCCTCACCACCCGCTCCGCTCCCCTCCGCGAGACTCTTACCCCGGGTCGTACACGCAAAACGGCACCCAAATCAAACCAAAAC
>CAVMBJ020000056.1:0-45233 GCA_963675895.2 Styela plicata
ATAGCCAGCGCCAAATATGACCATTTCCAACAAACTCCCATGCAAACTCAAAATTCGAATTGATTCGAATCACCGAATCGAAGTTCGCGCCTAGTTATAGTGATTTTGTTCGATGTGTTCTATTGTTGCAGGATCTATTGAGCAAAATCTTTTTAGTATAATCGAGCACTTTTCCTAACGATATCTCCTTACTTCACCTTATTTATATAAATGACTATTTGTCATATTTGTAATTTACTATTAGTTGGCGCATATGCAAGTGGTCAACGAGGACTCTGTCGGCCAACAACATTGCACTGTCCGAAAATTCACTAGTTAGATGCTCAGCCCTTCCACGACCACGGGTGCGTGTCAGCAAGGTACTTTGTGCAATTGCCAGGCTCCATTTCCCCTATATATTTACGGACAGGCCATTTCAGCATCTATCAGAGAAATAAATTTAAAAATGAATAGCATTTCTGTTCGTAGGCAAAGGTTTAGCAATTGTTTGGTTGATAAACCACAGAGGGAGCAGTTACTTTTGTTGTAATATAACTGTACAGAAATATTTTGTACTAAATATGAGCAAATAGTGATAATGCGCTTAATGCAGCATCGGTCGCAGAAGATATACAAAGTCGGACTGTGAGGAAAGAATGAAATTCAAAAACTAATTAATACCCGTCTCACTCGGAAATATTCAGTCGATTTTTTACATAAAACAAACTAATAGCACTCATTGCACTATAGTATGGTTCTTCAGTTTTGGGTGTTTTCCACTAAGTGTGCAACTGCTGGTACTGTAACTTGTACTATCTTTCTGCTGTTGAAGTGGTTGTTGACTTCTTCCGTTCAGTCGCTGCTGTCGGACTTTCTCAGAATCACTCATGTTTCAGTTCGATATTGTATGTTTTGTTTGAAGGCTGCAGTTTCTGATTTTTCGTTTTATGTAGTTGTTTGCATTCATTGACTGTGCATCATTTTTCTGTTAGGTGCTTCTTCCGAAATGCTCGGAGAGGAGTGAAAAAATATCTATTTAAATAAAGTTTGTTATTTTTTTAAAAAATATTAGCATCGCAACGGTCATTTTGTCCATTTTATTTAGATTATTCATCCAATTTATCAGGCGATGCTTGATCTCTGTAGCATCTCTGTATCTCTGTAAAAGTTAATCTAAGAAAATCATATTCTCCAGAAACAATACAAAAGTGTTTTGAAATTATACTCAATATTCTTAGATAAACTCGGCACTTCTAGTCAGCATTGCTAACATCACTCCAGTAGGTGGATTTACTTCTTATCTACAACAAAATTGTATCTTGTTGCTATTTGCACTTTTTTATTCACTTTTTATTCTTCATAAAAGTTCGCTCTGAGCAAGGCCGAAAGCAGTGCCTAAATAAAGCTAGATAACGACCACTCAAATGTCAAAGGGGGCAATGAGAAGATTAGGTGACAGCAACTTCACTCTAAGGCCAAAATATCCCATACGGAACTCAATCACTATGGTTGGCGCACAACACATGGAACTCAATGACATGAATATATTGAGGCGAATGAGAAAGTTTTTTCTTCGTAGGTAAAGGTCTTAGAATGGTCCTCAATGTTAACTTTAAATGGCATACATTTTTTGGCAGCAAAATATAAGTTTAGTCACAGTCCGCAAGGTCAGAGTAGAAGATTTCAAATTTCATAACTTAGGGACTTGAAATCTTTGAGTGAAAACAAATAAGTATAGATGATTCCCCCCACATACATATGAAGATGAACGACTGATTTCAACGGGACTTTCCAGTCGATTGCGTGAAATTGTTTTTGTTAAAAAATTTACCCCTTAAGACGCAGAAAACAATACATAATATATGTAGTTCATATGATATCGCGCAGCAGACGCACGAAAGTTTTGCATATTTTTAAGATATTACTTATTAAGTCTCAAAATCTTGGTTCATTCCCGTCTAAACAAGCGTGAAGGTGCGCTGAACGGGATAAAAAGTTTTTTTCTTGCACGCAAAACCTTGCTTTTTTATAGGAAAAAATTTGTGCTTAGTTAAATATTCCTCCAACCAAGGCCGAAGGCCTTCACCTAATCGCAAAAAGCTAATAAAAATTTAATACTAGCAATTGTATATTCAGCGGAAAACATACCAAAGAGAACTGAGCAGATATGGTTTTCTTCTTTGGACAAAAATATAAAACGTTCCTCAGAAAAATTCGAAAGTAGCATCGCCAAGGCATTTTTTATAGAAGTTTGCTTGGAGCAAGGCCGAAAGCAGTGTTTGAAAAGAGCAAATTAAAGGCCACTGAAATATCAAAGAGCTACTACATTATAAAGTGACAGTAAAACGTTTTGTACAAAGTTATTATGGATCACAACATTTTTACATCGCTTAAATACCTACATGTAAGCCTCATAACTAAAGCAGAAGTAATAGGTCTACATGTCTGTACAAAATAATGTGTACAAAATGACACCAGAAAGCAAACATTACTTTATTGACAGTCAGAAATAGAAAAAAATACGGTATAGTTTGTTTAGCATGGGCATTTGTAGGACAGACAGCCTAGGGTTGGCTTATCTATAGACCACGGTAGATGAAATAAAAGTATATTAAAATGCATTGATGAAACGCTATCATACTCCGAGCATTAGATAATATCCGTAGGACGCAGTCGAGACTATTATCTCACTTTAGGTACGTGCTTCAGTATTGCCTCTATGATTTCTTGCGTGTCGTGCGAGTACCTAAAAGAGGAACTAAGAAGTATCGGGGGGTTTTTCCATTGTCAAAAGTAAATGACACGAACTATAGAATAGAATACTATTGCTGTTCAGTTCCGGAAGAATGATTTTTGCTAAGGATGCAGTTGCTTGTTTTACATTTGATGTAGGTCTTACTGGTAATTAGTTAGTTCTTGTCGAAGGCCGGTTACTGTCTTGCTAAAAGTGGGCATACATAAAACAATAACATAGATCGGCTAGAGACAGATCCATTTCAATTTCTTCAAATTCTGGAAGTGCGGGACTGAGAGTTAGTAAAATATTACCGAAAGTATTTCCTGCGTGTCGTAAGTTGTGATTAAACTGCAGGTGTATGTGGGGGTTTTAATGCATCTCCCAAGGCATGGCAATATTAATAAAAAGCATCTTTTCTGCAATATATTTTATTTCTAGTTTTAGCTGCCAGTTTCTACTTTACGTAATCGGTTGAATACCATGGTAAGCGTTTTAAATCTTGCTTTTAAACATTGGTTGGAGTGAGATTTAATTGAAAAAGTATGATTAAAAGAAAGTTCACTCAGGTTCTAAAAAATACGTTTCTGTGATCATTTGAATGGTTTAGTTCGCATTTTGTTTTGTACAGTTTGTTACGATGGCCATACTTCCCAATATTTTCAATTCTTTGTCGCCTATATCGCTTCATTTTTAACAGATTTTTCGTCTATCAAAAGTTTTTGCATTGAAATAAGTTGAAACTGATGTTCTGAATTATTTTTCATCCTTTAGCAGTTCAAATTCAGACATCAAATTACGTACTACTGATTTGATTACTAATTATAATCGTACAATAATGGCAAGTCATGCAGCATCCGCATTGCAATCGTAAACGAGATAAGACAAAATGATGAACTCTGTGATTTCACTGTTAAAGTACAAGGCCAAAATTTTCGAGTCCATCGTTTGGTTTTGAGTTCTTCATCCGAATATTTTAGGCGAATGTTTGCGACAGAAATGCGAGAAAATCGTCAACAATATTGTGAGGTGCAAGATTTCGAAATTGATCACGTTAAGCAATGCATTGATTTCATGTACGGTGAAGATTTGAATTTGAACATGGATAACATTGAGGAGGTGATAAAACTTTGCGACATGTGGCTTCTTTATAAAGCAAAAGAAATATGTACTCAGTACCTCGTGAACAACATCGATAAATGGTGTATCGATGGTATGGCACTCGCACGCCTCTATGATTTGAAGGGCTTTTTGGCAGCATCTTATCAGTACATTGTTGATAATTTGAAAAAATGGACAAGACATAATAAAAATATATCACTTGAAGATATGCTACAAATATTAAATTTAACTGAAGCTGTACCTGTTACATATACAGAATTGTGGCTCTTTGTCGAGCAATGGCTTGATAATAATGAGAATCTTCCCCGTGAAACAGTTTGCAATGTAATTCAACGTTTTCCTACAAATAAACTTACGATTTCTGAATGTAGACAAACTATATGGGGCACGAGCACGTTCAAAACTGTGAATTCTGCAATGTGAGAATTTCGGAAAAAGTTCTGAATCGCGTGGAAGCTGATTTCACCAACAACGCAAAAGATACTACTAACTTGTTGTTTATTAAGCGCATGGCCAAGAGCTTAAAGCGACACAACATTGAACAGTCGATCGATGAAATTTTAATCTACAACCACGAAATACTCTTTAAAGATCCAGAATTTATTGAGATTGAAAAGAGCGATTTGATAAAATACGTAAAGAGCATTGATGAATACTGCAGCAAAGAGCAGTTTTCATCAATAGTCACTTGGTTGAGAATAAACCCGACCATCTGGAGAAATTTTCCCGATACTATTTGAAACAAAAAGAGAATCTGATAAAATGTTTGCGACCTGTTTAAAGAAATTCGAATATAAAAAATCAAAGGAATCATTTCTTTCTTTTTTCGTTTATTTCATGGGAAAAATTGGCTTCTCTCAGATGACGACTGTATTTAATGAAACTACTTTCGAAAAAGTGTGGATGTGAGAATGCGGAAAATCGCATCGTTAGTTACATTGTAGATGAGTTTAGAAACGTTTCGAAACGGTCAGAATTTTTTACTTTAGATAAATCCGACATTGTGAGATATTTATCGACGTGTGGCATCTACCGAAATGGTGCTCCTGTTGTCCGGGACGCAGTTAAGAACTGGATAGAATATGATATGGAGGGAGAAAGGAAAATTTTGCTGAGTTGTTCGAGGCGTTGAATTAATCTGTCGAATGTATGAATATAATAATGAAAATTGTTCTCGATAGATTTGAAAAACAGGAAAAACGAATGGAGGATATAACTACCCGACTTGATCGACTGGAAAAGAAAAATGAAAATAGGAAATAGTAAAGGTCATACCAGTTGGCAGTGAAACATTAGTGTTGAACATTTAATAATAACTTTGGTCTCTGCTATCAAAAGGTGATTTCCCGAATTTAAAAGGCATTCTAGTTCAGAGATAACCATAACCTTGTGTGGTTTTTCTGTGCTATCATTTTCGATAATAAGCTATGTATATAAATTTTGATATACTTGTCAATTGCTTTTTTTATTATGCCTTGATATGACAATGATTAACTTTATTATAAACATATGATACAAGTAAACATACTTGAAACAATCAAACTGATTTTTTAATTACCACGATCTGTTGTCACTTTTCCGATTTTTAATCAATATGTGTTTCCTCTCGACATTAATTTTTTTTCAGACACATTTTATTAAAAAATCTGTAATATAAATTGAGATTTGATGTATTTGATTTTTAAACGATACTGATGATTTTTTTTATTTATTATAATGATCCAGAAATGCGAACATAGCATAAAGTAAAACTCTATTTAATAGTGACAGAATATTGTTAGATATTCACTAATATCTCTGTTCACTATGGTCAAATGGGAATTCCTCGAGGCCCTTATAGTTCAGAGAAAGGCAAATCAAAAATAACAGTAAGTATAATTCTGGCTGGCATCACAGTCAGAAAAGTTTTAACCAAAAAGGCTTTTGTTAAGTTTGAGTCACTGATGGATCGCGCGATGACAGCGCGACCCATCTGTGACTCAAACTTAACAAAACCCAACCTATAACTGCGGCCCATACTTGACAAATTCAAATTTGTAATTGGGAATAGTGCCTTATCCCATCCATCCATCCAACTCTCATCCATTGCTGGGTTGAGGGGTGGGCTACAGATTATTGAACCGACTCGCGGAACATGAACCCAGATCAATTGTGAATGATGTGGACCGGTGAAATCTCAGCGTCCCAATCCCCTACTGATGACAGCACGCCAAAAAAATGCTTGTTAACCCAGAAGGGAAATTTAGAGAATAGCCCATTATTCGGCATCAAAAATCATATGCTAGAAAGATTGAAACGTCTCTCTTTTTGCAGTGTTGGTATCAACTAAGCTGTAGTAAAAGTTTTAACATCATCAATACAGTTATAGCTTATGAAATAGCAGTGTTGCATGAATTCTCTAGAAGCTTTTTATCCATGCCAAAAATAAAAATTACGAAATATTTCAGTCTCTTAAAAACAGTTCAGGACATCTGAAGAAGCACCGGAAAAGAATTTAAGATTGACAGAGAATCAATAAATTTACCTTAAAAGAATGATGCTGTCGTTTAAGGAAATTACTGTTAGTCTATTTTTCCATACTTTTATGAATTTTTTTCACCGTACCCGAAGTATCAAGAGCATACCGCATCACATAAATTTGTAAGAACTCTTGAAAAAGTAAAAAGTGTAGGTCTTTACAATCCCTACAGTACCGGCACGGAACAACGGGCACAAAGTACTAAATTAGAAAGGATTTATGAATAATATAGGAGTATGTTTTTAATTTTATTCCTCACCTTGAAGCAAACTCCAATCTCGAAAAACTATTTTAGTTCTACATAAATGGTTTCATACTAGAACTTTCTGCGGATTTTCGAGATAGGCAAGAATCGAGACCTATTAAAAAGTATGCTCCAATCGTAATACCGCTATTTTTTGATTCCACATGGCGTTATGTAAGCACTAGGCTCAGCACCAAACTTCTGCAAAACGCAAGTTTTTCTTCAGTGACCAAATCATTCATGTCCCATTCTTCAGATCCACAAAAACCTTAAAGACATCAATCACTGCTATTTCATAGCAGTCGTAAAGAATTTGATTCGTTTTGATATACAATGTGGTGTGGTTATATCATGCCAAATATTGCCATTTCGCTATGAATATTTATCCTGTATAGTAGCAAGGATTCTGCAAGTATAGAGAAATTTTCAAGACAGGCTCCGATTCAAGACTGTTATATTCGATACCAAAATCATTGACAGAATGTGATTATTTTCAATGACAGTAAAACCCCAAACTGACACTGAAGTTCAACAATATGTTATACGCCTCTGAGAGAAATTGCATGATTGTCCGATTGACTGCTGTAAGAACAGACAAAGAATTTAAAACATGGACTGCATGTAAATCCAACTCAAATTTCATAAATGACGCGGTCCATCTGTGACTCGACCCTAACAAAATTAAACATTTTTGATAATGATGCGGTATATATGTGTGTGAAAGAGTAATTTTTTTCGCTATTTTCTTTGAATTCCAAAACAAAAATTGAAATTACTCAAACAATATTGCTGTCAAACAGGCAGGAATTAATTTGAAATTTTAGAATATAGTACAGCCAAATGTATACCTATTGGGGTTTGACAAAATGTGGCAAAAAAAAAGTTCTCATTCAAGTTTTGTTTCAAGTGCCAAAAAATTAATTTTTATTTTCTAAAACCTTGGAAAAGTGGATCAGGTGGGCATTGAAAATAGGGACATGATGGTAATATGAATCAGTAACATGTTTCTTTGGACTACCCCATTAAATACAATTCTAAATATTAACAAATAACACACCTAAAACCATAGTAAAAAACGTAGCTCCCCATACGTATCGGTCACACACACATAACTTTACAAGCTCAATCGGGATACTTTTACGCTAGTTTCTACAAAAGAGTAAGACATGCCTGAGGTCAGGTTTTCAGAGCGATTGCGGACAAATATGACTCGACAAAGAAATAAGCAGCTGAAAGATCATTTTGCAATTTTTGCAAAAACAACCTTTCGACTTATCCATTACAATTTCACGACAATATGTAAGACTTCGCAAACCATTTTAATCTTCTTTAGCGTAAAAGTCTAGACCATCGAACACCACCGCTTATCTGAGTAAGTAGTTGTCTGAGCATAACTTTTTCGAGTGTTACCGAATAGCAACACCCTTCAACCTGCATAAATACTTTGGTACAACATATCTATTATTAAGTAACAATACACGATATTCATATTTAAGAAAAAAAATGATTCAAATTGAAATAATAAAGTGAAAACAGCGGGTGCCACGTTCAAAACAACTACAAAATATTAAGCCTTCAGAATATTAGCAATTGCGAACTAGCAAGTCGCTCTCAGTGCACAATAATCAAAAATTGATACGAGAACAAATAGCCAGACTGTTAGCCGGTTCACGCTGTGGCCGCAGAGGGCGACGGTCCACATAAGGTCACCTGATTCTTTATATTAGTACTATGATTTGTTGAGTGGGCGCGGGGCGTGGGGGGGGGGGGTTAGAAGTAATGAAGGATTATACAGGCAGGGCGACTATTACCCAACAAACTGCTTAGTCAAGGACGGCCAGTAAATTTAACAGCGCTGCTCAACAACTGCACATTCTACGACAGAGGTATTTAACACATATTAGCCGTAACCACATTACCTACAAACCAAGTTCACAATCTAGCATTACTAGTTTATCCTTCTAAACAGTTCATGTGAACTCATTTCTCCCAACTGTGGTAACGTCCTCACTCATTATCTCTTTCTAAAAACCGAGATATTTAGACAGTAAAAACCACAATGACAATCTGATCCCATCGAGCTATGAATCGCCTGTCATCTACTCACGTAAGCGACAAAACAGATGTATCTTTGCTATATGGTTTATACTATCTCAGTTCAGTCTATACATTGTTGTAAGAGCTATGGATTCTTTCCGACACATCCCGCCGCACCCGCCAAGAGACAGTAGTCTATTGCCAAGCTGAGACTTAGGGTAGATGGCATGGGATTAACGAAACGGGACGTACTGGACGCAAATTCCTAACATGTTCAAACAACCACCAATGCCAATTAGGGTCAAGCTCTAAGATAATTACAGTCAATGATTATCTAGCAGACCATTATGTGCTTATTGTGTCGCTGTACATGGCTTTCAGAATTGCGGATACAAGTATTTTATTTACGGATAGGATTTTTCAGATCCGTCAAAGTTGTGTAACAGTCATAATGAGCGAGCGCAAAGAAAGGATTTTTCCAAACCAAGATAACATATCAATTATAGCAAATGCAAAAAAATTTGGAGAACGCGCTACCACAACCATTCACAACCATTTCTGTTTTTGGGCCATAAATCTTAAGTTGCACTCGTACGCCATAAGTGACAGTTTAGATGATGGTGTTTATTTGCATGCGGGGTATGGAAACATATCTAAGCCATATATGGACGACGACCTGAAAAACAACGTTCTGGTTAGAGACACTCTAATTATGAAAGCAGCATCGTTGAAAAAGCATTTTATAAGAAGCTTCGTTTGATCCAGGAACGAAGCCAGTTTCTGAAAGGAGACTAAATTAACGTGCCTCTTCATATATCAAAGCAGCTACGAACAAATAATAAAGTGACAACAAAAAAAAATTCTGTAACTAAAGTTATTATCGATCACAACATATTTACTACGATATAGATTGTTGTGCAGGGGCCGTTTGTAGGATGGACACGCCAAGAGCATTGGCTTATGTATAGACCCACGGTAGACTGAAATAATACTATGTTTACAAGTGCACATAGACATAGGCGAACTATTCATTTTAGGCTTGAGTCTCTACACCGGTATTCTAGTAGCGCCTGAGACCCGATTCATTATGCATCGCTTCTGTGTACGATTGTTTATATTTAGTATAGGGCCTCGATGTAAATCATTTGTTTCGTCTCGAACGCCAGCTAAAAGAGGAATTTACATTAGAAAGTTCTCTTGGAAGTTTTTTCTATTGTCAATGGAAACAACACCCACTATAGAACTTACATATGGTTGTTCAGATTCCGCGATAAACTGGATTTTTTTAGGCAACAAGGAATGCGGGTTGCTTGTTTTCCATTGTGATGTACAGGATCCCTTTCTAGTAATTAAGTTCCTTCTTGTTGCGCGGCTCGCTGACTAGCTTATGCTAAGAACTGGGCATCAACACAATTAAATTAGAATCAGAGCTTGCAAAACCAACAGAGAGATTTGAAGCCCTTCAAATTCGTCTCAGAGCGGGCTTGAGCTGTTAGTAGAGAACTAATTATCTCGGAAGCTATAGTCCTAGTCGAGCGTCGTAAAGTCTGACGATTAAACTGTAGGTGGATGCCAGTGGGTTGTACTGCGCATAGTTATCAAGGCGTGGCACTAGGCGATCTATGTCTCTTAACAAAGAGTCTTTTCTGCAAAATATGTTCATGTCTGAAGAGTGTATTAGCTGCCAGCTCTCTCTGACCTTGGACATAATCGTATCTGAATACCAGTGGTCAGTTGGTAGGAACCATCTTACATGTGAACTTTTCAGCCCGTGAGTTGGAGTGCAAGATTTATGAACAACACAAGTTTGATTAAAAGCAAAGCTGACTCAAGGTTCTAAAAATAACGTATCTTCGTGATTCAATTTGAAACTGGATTTTTTCATTCGCATTTTGTTTTGTTCAGTTCTTGTTCCCGATGAGCACAATTACCTTCCCTTATATTCTTTCACATTCTTTGTTCGCCTATATCGACTTCATTTACAACAGATTTTTTCGGCTATCAAAAGTTTTTACGTCATTCGATGAATTCAGATTGGGACCTGATGTTCTTTGAAATTATTTTTCATCCTTTAAGCAGTTTATGACATCAAATTACGTACATACTAATTTGAATTACTAAGTATAATCGTAACAATAAATGACAAGTCTTCGCAGGCATCCGCCGTGCAATCAGATGGAACGATGATAAGAACCAGAATTCGAGTGAACGCTCAGAGATTTCACATTTTACAGTACAGCAGGCCACAAGTTTGGTATGTCCCTACGTTTGGTTTTGAGTCCTTCTTCATCCGACGCATTTTAGAAAGACGATGTGCTACAGAAAATGCGAGAAAATCGACAACAACTATTGTTGAGGTGCAAGATTTCGAAAATGATACACGCTTTAAAGCAATATCAGTGAACTTTCATGTTACGGTAAAAGATTGTTGAAATTTTTTGAACATGAATAACAATTGATAAGATGAGTAAAAACTATGCGTCATGTAAGGCTTCTCTTTTAATAAAAGCATGCGACAAGAAATATGTACTCAGTTATCACTACTGATGAGCCACAAATTCGAATAAAATGGTGTATACGATAGGCGTAATCGCGCAACCTCGCTCACATGCCTCATAAGAATTTGCCAGAGCGTTTTATGGCAGCTTCTTATCAGTCCATTTGTCGTATAATTTGAAAAAATGGACACAGACATAATAAGAAAGAAAAATATATTCACTTGAAAGATAATGCTACCAAAATATTTAACTTTAACTGAGAGCTTGTACGCTTTGTTACATCTACAGCAATTGGTTCTGTGGCTCTTTGTCGACGCAATGGCTTGCATAATAATAGATAATACTTCCCCGTGAACGCACAGTTAGCTGCAGTGGTAATTTCAAACAACGTTTTCCCTTCACACTATAAGCCTAGCGTTTCTGAATGTAAAAAAACGATCTGGAGGCACACACGCACGATTCAAAACTGAGAAATTCATGCAATGTGAGCAATTTCGGGAAAAAGTTTTCTGAATCGAGTGGGAAGCTGATTTACTCCAACAAACACGCAAAAGAGACCACCTAACATTATGTTGGTTATTAAGCGGCATGGCCAAGAACGCTTAAAAGCTACACAACATTGAACAGATCGAATCGATGAAATTTTAAGACTACAACCACGAAATACCTCTTTAAGATACAGAATTTAATTGAGATTGAAAAGAAGCGATTTTGATCACAAACATAAGTAAAACAGCATTGAATAAAAACTGCGCAGAAGAAGGTGCAGTTACGTTTTCATTCCATAGAATTAAGTTGGTTTTGAAGAATATCCCCGCGAACTATCAGGGAGAAATTTACCCGATATATGTTTGAAACAAAAGAAAGAATCTGATAACTGTCTGTTTCTCAAAATTGTTTAAAAGACACAGTTCGAATAACTAAAACATCACAAAGGAGTCACTAGGACGTGCATGTATAGTCTTAAGTCGTGGGAATACATATGGCCTTCTCTCAACACACGACTGTATTTAATCATGGAACAACCTTTCTCTCTACGAAAAAGTAGTGGATGTCTAAGAATGCCCGAAAGGATAAACTTCATCTCTATCGTTATCAGGTAGTGAAACACACATGTGCGAACGTTTTCACAACGGTCCAAGGAGTTTTACACTTTAGTTAAAAGCACGTACATTGTTGATGAGTAGGGTAGTAGGGGAACTGACTAAGGTCTCTCTGGATACTGTGTTACCTGGGACGACTATCATAATGTTGATCATGGATTTGAATATGGAATTAGAGAGAAAGAAGGGGAAGAGTAGCAGCAGATTGTTTAGCGGGCGTTGGAGATTTCTCTCAGCCGAATATACGTCGCATTGCCTTCGATGAAAAGACTTTGCTGAATATGAAACTCATCCAAGGATCTGTCGAATGTATGATTATATTAACAGGATAAAATCGTGGTCTCGCGTTAAGGTGTGAAGAACAAGGAAAAAACGATGGAGGAAAATAAGTACACCCGACGTAAATAAAATTTGCGTCAATTTGTTTCTCTCTACGATGGGTAGGGAAGTAATGTTGCTAAGAGGATACAAATCAGACTTTTTGGGTATTGCAAACTAATAACTTTGGTCTCTGCTTATCAAATGGTGGATTTTCACGAAAATTCATCAGGCTTTATTGATTCACTCAGAGATATGCTTGAACGCTGTTCTGTGATTTGTTCGGTGCGGGAATATGGCATTTATATATGGAACGATTGGGAGTAACAACAGAAACTTTTTTAGTCTTGAGTGAAAGTGTGAATTTGGTGTAGCACTTACAATGCCAAGTATTAATAAATTTATGAACATGTGAGTTTGTTAAGTTGTGATTCACAAGCAAACATTCCTTGTAGATACAATTCTAATGTGTTTTTATATTAGGAACGATCTCGTGACTGATCAATGTTCCGGTGGGTTTACTATTCTTTGAAGCGGTGCTTCTCCGAACAGTTAATTCGGGTAGTGCGCGGAGTGTGGAACCAAATATCCAGAGGTTAAAGATACACCAGTTTTATGGAATTAGGATTTAGATTGTAAACACACATTTGTAGAACGTTACTGAGGATTCTTTTTTATTCGTTGTGATTATTAATGCTATCCAGAAAATGCGCAAACATAAGCCATATAAGTAAATTCACTCTAAGTTGATATGCATAGCTACATAAAACCGTAGTTTGAACACCAAGACTTAATCATCCCTGTCTCAGTCATATAAGGTTCAATCAGGTGACGTATTGCGCAGCGAGGGCCAGTGATAGTTCTGAGAAATGGACAGATCCCAAAACGAAATCTATTAGGATAAAAATATCTTTGTCGCTGCTTTATACTGTCCCACACCAAAAAGTCTGGTATAACTAAAGAATAACTTTCGTTGCACACACGTTTCGAGTCACTGATAAGGAGCGGCCATGACAGCGCGAACCCATCAGGTGACCGGAAACTTAACACAAACACAGCAACCTACAACATGTGGCAAACCACTTGACACACACACACACACACATTTGACAAATTGGGAAAAGTGCCTCTCAATTACAGTCCATTAAATGATAATTGATCGGTCTAACTATTCGATTCGACGTAATATATTGGACAAACATTGTTCGAGACAGTAACTTAGCATTAATATGCAAAATGGATTTTCTTCATTTTAGTACAGTTGGTTATCGGAGTTCTTGATTCAAGTTAGCTCACTTCTAAAAAAACTATACATTGTAACAGGTTTGCTTTCTTTATGATAAAGAAGAAAGCTGTGAAATCTGACCGTGCAGATTGACTATTTTGGCCGGTATGTGTTTACTGCACTTTTGATGTTGAGGAGACAAAACTTTTGTATTCGCGACAGGACCTTACATTACGTTTTTTGAAGTCTGGAAATTTCACAATAAGATTGGAAGCCCGTCCCGTCCCTGAAAAACTTTGTCTATCGAAATCGCTTAATAAAGAAAAATTCGTTTTTCTGCCACTTTTTGATTGTTGAGGAGGAGACAAATATGTATCCCTTCTCGAAGGCAAATTATAGTTTTTTTTGAAGTTGAAATTCACAAATAAGTTTGCGATGATAGCTGTCGATTCTGAGAAAACCACTTATGCGGCTATCGCTCGCTAATAAAAGCAAAACTCAGCTTATTTTTTCTAAAATCATAAAATCGCAAGATTGTGCGCTTATGTGGACTAAATATTTTTTATGAAGACATAGTAAACCCGCTATTTTTAGATGGAATCTGAGAACTGAATATTTATATTGCGCGTCCCAAGGTGCGCGAACGGCCGTTTACCAATGGGAGGGATCGTTGTGAGTTAACTTTGAGTTGTGAAATATGTCGATAGAATTTGTGGCAACTATTTATTATTTAGTAGGGCTAGTGGGCGGTGGTACGATAGCACAAATTTTCCGCGAATCAGTTCCTTGACTTCCAGTGATTCTAAAACGAGACAAAATTCTTTGATAAAATGAGAAACATTTCGTCAAGCATCTAACGACTCATACATAAAGCGAAATCAATTTTGATTTGAAATTAGACTACGCATTAGGCAAATGGATGAGATTGTATCCGACGCAAGTGCGCGATCTGTTTGTAACTTAATTGTACAGTGCTCGTGTCTCTGAATCGATAATAAGCGCCAGGGGTGTATTCATTCCTGCTCTAAACACTTGAAAAAGGTTGGGGGAGTGAGTGTGTGGTTTAAATTATGACGTCATTTCAACCTTGACACAAACAGAACATACATCAATTGCTATCTTATTTAGGATATAATTCAATAAAGCGGTCCTCTAAGTTCGCGCTTGAGGGTACGAAAATACATAATTTTTTACCACAGGGACCTCCCAGGCCTAAAAGGCTGAACATACAAGTACTAGGCATGTTGCAATTTGATTCGGCTTGTGAGGGACAATATACGCCAGGGTTGTACCCTTACAACCGACATTAACAGACTGAACGGATTTGTGTCTTAAAGCTAAGAATAGACCAAGTGAGGAAACAAAAATGTAAAGCTGACACCACAGGAGAATGACCGCCAATAAAATAAATGCAGAGCTAAAACAGAATCCAAACAACACCTTCACTTATAAGCCTCTAAAAACCGTATCTACAACGCCGGAAATCAACACACAGACGTGACATTGTCGAATTGCGTCTTGTTTTCTATGGAGACTTCCCGAGTCTGAGTGTTGCTAATCAGTTTTTGAAGAAACCTTTGCAGCGAATTCTTTTTCTTGAAGGCTCTTATGGAGACTGGAATTTATAAGGAGAAACAGAGACCAGCAGCAGGGCCGCTCGCTCGAGCGCCGAAAGCGGAACGTAGTTCGCAATGCACAATTTATTTGCTTATATTATAATTATAGGTTTTGAGAAATGTAAATTCTAAAACAACTTTGTGCCAAAAATAAAATATTATAGAATACGAAAACGTAAAGAGAAACGAACAAACGACTGGTTCATGCGTAATAACCAACTCCAATTCGATGAAGAGTTTTGGAAATTAACCGGATGAGAATTTGGGTGCAAAATTTCATATCGTGAACCTCTGGGCGGCTTTACCTCAACAACCAACCTTAGGCACGGACATTTATTAGTGTCTATGTATACTGCTCTGTTACATAGATGCCCAGCACGAGCGCTCTAGCTTGAAGGGTCCAACTCGTGTGGTGAAGACGGTTTTTTTGAACTCGTTTGAACCAAACGCCGCACTGTCGGAACAATACACAGACCCGACATAAACACAACTGATCCAACTGCACGCCAACAGACCGCGGGCTTTGCCAATTCCACAGGTTTTCATAACTTAGGGCTGGATAATCTCAGGAAAATAACTATTGAATGCAACAGCTTCACCGTCTATTATTCGAACACAGCGATTGTTGTATCTATAACAGGTAGTTGGTTGTTGTCGTACCGTTCTTCGTCCGCAGAAATATTGCCATTCTCTTCTTTTAAATAGAAATTCGTAGTCACCCATTAGATCTCCAACTCTCCAGGTTCAAAAAGAAGTTTGATGAACCACTCTCTTGTTTTTGAACATTAAGGTAACAGATGGATGATAGCGCCCCCCCCCCCGCCCCCTCACTCCGGCCCACAACATAAAACAACGATTTCGTAGCACAAACCAAACCTAGCAAAATTTTCTATTTACCCACAAAACACAACCACTCGGATCAACGTTTCAATATCACACATAAACCAACGTGTCGGCGCCACGAAAACTCCAATAACGGCCTAAAAAAGTCTCACCCCCACCCAACCAGACGTGTTACTGCCCAAACTTATATGCTAGATGTACCTAGAGCTCATCAGACTAGGCTACTTAGCTTCTAAGTAAAGAGCCAGACGCATCGCCTGCACAAAGAGCGTCGGTATACTAGGCGAACATAAAGAGACTAAATGTTGGACCATATTTACTAAGAGCAATTCGTGGTGGTAATCTACATCCACGATATATAAATTAAAGTGACAGCATGGGGTGTGGGGGTTGGAGTGTGCCTTCTTGGCGTCCCGGTTGTCCATCCACTATTTGGCAGCCCAAGCAAATAATTCTACGTCCATCCATATCAGCAAAATTGATTATTGATCTACGTATACAATGACAGGACCAATACAAAGAGGCCGACCGATGAGATACTGCGATCTGTGTGCGTTGCTTGAGGGAAATCTCTCTCTACATGTGAACTATATACTGCAAGAGGTTGCACCCATCATAGGTCCTCAATCTCTAAATGTCAGTTGAGAAAACACAATAATTATAGTTTATACAGTTAGTGCACATAAAATTAAAAAAGCCAGTCGGGAATGGTGCATTCTGTCATCCCTAGTATACAAGTTTTCGTTGCTGTTTGCTCAATATTCAATGTACTTGGGTGGTAATAAGCATTCAATGCTCTCCTCTCTCCTCTCACAATGTTTTTCACGTGGAGATGGCCTAGGAATGGAGGAGGTAATTGCGGAGGTTTTCTACAGGAGTCTTCTTGCGTTACTCTTTCTTCAGTAGAATAGTATGGATGCATATTGTAGGCACTGCTCAGGACTCTTGTCAATATATCTATAACTCCATATGTTTCGGTCTCTAAGGGTCGTCATTTAGAACTTCGCCCTGGGGCGGGGGGGGGGGGGGCGGGGGGGGGGGGGGGGGGGGGGGGGGGGGGGGGGGGGGGGCCACAACCGGTGATACTTGTCGGCTTTCAACCCTTGCTTGTATGTAGGACCTGAAAAAGATTTGACAACTAAATTAAGTCTATATCAGTTTGTTCTCGAAAGAAGGGAAGATTAAAACCATAGTGCTAATGGAGCTCCCCCACAGAATCCGGCTTTGACCCAGGAGCAATAATATCTGAGGATATTGGATTTCGAAATTATATTGCACAGAGGGAGACCGTAAACGCGCCGAGAATCAGAACTACGCCTTACATGAACCGGCCCTAGCAAACAATGCATATCTCGTGCCATATGCCAATTCTCTACGAATCCGAGGAATGACCATCTATAGGCCCATTGAACCATTTTCCCAGAGCATGCACAGAGAGCTCAATTCTAACGCCCTACCTTCGCTCTAGTGCCTATTTCTAGACACGTCTTTACCAGATGGTGGTATAGCTGCATAGCAGTCTTCCCTCTTGTCTTTCAGTAATAGGAGCGCTACGATAACAGTGCGGGTTTCCAACTATGTAGATTGCTTCATACTCCGCATCACATTACAGTTTTAAAAATCATTTCTTAGAGCGTGAAATTTCGAACAAAATAAGTCTCAATCCTAGCATGCACTCTAGAACACTATCACCACTAATCTGATAAACATATAGATTTAAGGGAGGGGGGGGGGGGGGGGGGGAAGTATTATTCTGGTAGCGTAATCAAGACCAACACCTTTTTCATAATATTACAATACTGATGAAATACTCATATCAGCACAGGATCTCACCCCCAACTTATTCATGTACCGCCTCTGGCATGAGGGGTGGAGCATGCAATTAACATGCAACCCACAACAATAATGGACCTTATAAAGCGCTCATAATGCATGCGCGAGCACGCTCCAATGAATGGTCCCGACCCCCTCAGATCTCAGAGAAGTCCCAAACCCCTTTAAACCAAATCTAGAACTTGGAAATTCACAAGACAACAACAACTGATACATAGTTAACCTAAACAGTTTGCGAGCAATCTGCAACGAGTACTTGGTACACAATGTTGATTAACGTATCGTAAGATGTAACAACACCGAACCATGAGGTTAGGTGTATCTTTCAACCCAGGTGGTTAAACAAAGCACTGTCAAGTTCACTTTTTTATAGAGTTGTGTATCTTCTCGCAATGTGATTCGTTGTTCGATAGTCCCAAGTCACTCCTACTGATAAAATGTGATTACAGATCAGAAAATCTTTTGAGGGACAACGACAGGACTCCTTCTTAATCATACAAAGATCTATCTAACAACACTAAAATCTTCACATTACTCACATCCAGAGCATCAGCACATTACTACACGCAGCAGAACTGCAACTTTATTAACACCCACTTCCCTTCGAAAAACTGAAATCAGGATTTTCTACTTTTAGCGTACTAATTTGATCATATCGTCCTACCCCAATTTAAACAATCAACATTTTTGCTGGAGCGAGAAAACTGCCATTCTCGAATACACCTCATGCTTAAACACAGTCATACAACAAAAACGATATCGACAATTATCTTTGGCCAAATACGTAGGAGACTTAGTCGGAGTCGTTTAAACCGCTATTGGGAAAATCCCTTTGGCTTTTTAATAACACAACACCATTGGACGCGATTCATAGAATCAGAACTTCACAATACACAAATATTCTCTTGAGGACACTAATTTCATACCATCGCGTCATATATTCGTGCTACCCTACACGTTCAATATCCGCCACCGTGAAAAGCAAAGTGAACAGGCTGGAGGCGTGACCAGCAACCAACATATTAACTCAAGAAATATAAGTGTATTAATATTTTCAACGTTTCACATAAGTGTCTGGCAACCCATGAGATCCAAATCTTTTTTTTACTTTTGTTTTTTTCTATACAGCCAGACTTCACCTTTGAAGTGGATCGTCGTCTGACACACGGGCCCTGTACTGGCGCCCACACATAGGAAGGCTCACAATTATAGTGTCTAGAGATGGATAGGGTTTGAGAAACAGGCGCATAGATTAGTGAAGCGGGACCTCGGCTCAGAACATGAACCCCAAGATCAAATAGTCGATTGATAGTGCAACTCGTGGGAAATTCTCAGCTTGGTCCACCTACCTGAGGGACGAACAACAAAAGATAAAAGGCTGTTACCAGAAGGGCCTTTCGCAAATAGCCCATTCTCCATTGCAATTCATATTTAAATCAATATGCTAGAAGATGGCAGGCGTCCCTTTTGTGAGTGCTGTGGTATCAGACCAACAGGCCGGAAGAAAAAAGTTTTAAACATACAAGCAAATATTGCTATGGAAATAGCAGTGTTGATGATTGGGGAAGCTTGTTATCCGACATAAAAAATTACAAATCGACGAAATAATTACATACCCATTAACAAACATCTTCAGGCCCCTTGCCGAGAAAGCAGGCCAAGCAAAGCTTATGCCCGTCACAATCACGTTAATTTACCGTTAAAAGTGATGGAGCAATTCGTTAGAGACATTTGTTTGGTCTCAGTTCACATTCGGTTTGATGATTTTTTCACTCGTAACCTCACGACGTCTCAAGAGCACTAACCTGACACATCACAATCAATTGTCCGAAAACCTTCATAGAATATGTAAACAGAGCTGTAGAGACTTTACAATCCCATTATAAACAGTACCCCTAAAGACAGCCCGACCACCAAGCAAGGCACAAATTAATAAATCGTAGAAACGCGATTTTCTGATTTTTATTGAGATGTTTTTAAGTAATCTTGGATTCCTCAACTAGTAGGCGAGCAAACACCCCAATATGCGAAAAAACCAGTAGGTTTGTATCTACATAAAATGGGACTCACATACGAGCAGACGATCTCTTACGAGTAGTCACAAAATTACGAGAAATCTGGGAGAAATAATAGTAGCTCGCGAATCGGTAAGTACCAGATATTTTTGCGACTACGACAATGGCATAATAAAGATCAAGAGACCCCCGCATCTGCAAACCAAATGCGAAATAAACACAAGCAGGCGCGATTTTCTAACAGAAGTTATTGATCCTCTTTCTTATACAACCTGATGAGGGTCGTATTTTGTCATCGAACTATTGCCCTATCTCTAGAAAAAAAATTTTCCAGACCGATGGGTAAACAATTTTCGTGCAGTGGGATTCTCAGATTACCAATTCACTGGCGACATTCTCCCATTCTGGACTACAGCTAGATCAGTCATAGCAGAAAAATTCCACAAATAGACAAGCTCAGAACTTCCAGAACTGTTTCGTATTGCTTGCTAACGCAGATAGCATTACGGATGCTAACAGGTCTGTGTCACTTGGAACACTTAGATTTTATGACTCTATTTTTTCACGGCAGGTTAAAAACCCAACACTTACCTCCGGAGAGTTTCCACCATATGTGTACGTGTTCTGAGATAAATTGCTGTCCACTAGTCTCCATGCATGACAATGAGCCAACAATATCTTTCTTCTGATCGGAGGGACTTATCAGGAAGATCTCTGCAATACCTTCTAGAATCTTTTGGGGTTGCATGATGCAGGTCACCGAATTGAGACACTGCGAGGACACAAGAAGGAATTTATTTACAGGAACAACGGACCCTAGCCTGAAGAGAACATCATAAATCAGACAGACCAATCGATCTGTGACGACAACGATTGACAAAATTAAATTTCTGATTGGGATGCGGTAATATGATTATAGTGAGCAAAGTACCATTTTTTCTTTCACAACCACTTTGACTTCTCTGAAACTTTCCACGACAAAAAGCTAAAACATTTAAAACTTTCCTCTCACAAATACTGCCTTGCATAAATCAGGCAGTAATTAATATAGAATTTTAGAAATGACAATCGCAACAGAAATGAACCGCTTTGCTGTGTTACAAATGTTGACAAATGTAGCCTTTCTTCCGAATTTACGTTTTTGATGTCTTCAGTGGGCACAACAACAATTTGTGTGTATTCTGGCCAAACCTTGGAATCAAACTGTGCAATTGAAAATTAGTCACAATGCTGGGATGCAAAGAGTGAAATCCATTACTTTTTGGTACTTAGCAGACTATATTAGAAACTAATATTTTAACAATTAAACAAACTACATACAATGAAACATCATAAAACCGTACTCCCAGATAAAATCGTTCAAATCGCATATATCATTACCAAGCTAAAACGAAATTCGAAGGATAGACCATGAAGTAATTTTTTTTTGTGAATGACAAATGCTCAAAACCAAATCGCAGTGAAGATCATTTGTGAAGCGCCTTGAACACCTTGATGTTCCACATTACATATGAGTAACACTTAGCAAACAATATAACTGATCTGTCGGATTGATATAAATCTGGTGAATAAGCAGATTTGAAATACCGCTTTTCATCTACGTAAAGTTAAGAGTAGCATTGTATTTCAGTGTCATAAATACATCGTCAACTTCTTTTTAAGTAAATCGCATTCTCATATTTAGCAATTGACTAGAAATGCACACCAATCCGATAATAATTTTTTTGTCCAACGTACATGAGCCATAGGAGGGAGCCCATGTTCATATTCTTGGTGTATTGAAACCATTGCAACAAACTCTGCTGTGTCCCATATCAAAAATTTAGTTTGGCAATTATTGAGCCACAGATCGAGGCATTTTGCAACACTGGTGACACAATCACATCAATATCTGACTTTTTCGTCACTTACTACTGAGGAACAGAGCCAGCGTCAAATATTGAACCATTCCAACAGAGCTCTCATTTAAAAAGCCTTTGTTTGTAATGGTTGTTTTTTACAGCATGTTATTTTCACGGCGATGGACGTTTTTGCCCACTTTGAATGGGTACAAATCTGTAGGACAACTCATGCTTAATAACAAAATAGAATTTTCTGATTGGAAAACATCTCACTACACCAGCTAGACCACACTAGAAATACTAAACTATTATATTCAAATTGATTAGTAAGAGTTAGCTGAAACGTATAAATTGGAATCACCACAGGCACAGCGTTGCAAGGCAAGAACATATCTATAATGTGCGTAGGAAGCGGCGAGTAATACTACAACAAAACAGAATCGATAAAAATAGTTTACAATGACAATTGTTAGCACAATAATCAGATTTAAACAAGAAATAATATTTGCTAACAAAATGGTGTTTACATTTAACAATACTCTTTTCAAACACATCAAAGAGCTCTTCTTTCTTGTATTTGCATCTAGGTTATCCTTGCATGCAGGGCTGTCCAACTACATTTGATTTGTTATGTGGATTTGTGGATTCATAATTCTAATCCAGAATCTTTCAATGGTTTTTTGAAATAACAAAAACAAAAGATAGTAAATTTCTTTGCAAAATAAAATATCTACAACTTCTGTGTAGCTTCAACAATTTTTGATCACTCATAGTCTTAGTTTGATTATTATAATATATATAATCTAATTATAGACTTGAATATTCAATCTAAATTTCTTCTGAATTACCTAGAAATATTCAATTTCTCATCATCTCTACATTCGGGCAATGTTATAAAACGATTATAAGGTGAATAAATATTGTTAAATTTTTAATATCTTTCTTCATCGTAAAAGTATCGTTAAACTATCCGATTCTCAAGGGAGCAGCAAAATCATGAAGACGTACTGTTCTCAAAGACCATTCCATTAAATGATTAAGTTTCAAAGTTAATCTGAATACGGATCAGTAACATTATTAACTAAATAATAACAATAAATAGCAGAAACAAATCGATATAGTCTTTCCAAACGCAAACATTATTTGAGGAATCGACTAAAATAAAATATAGTTGCTGAATTATTAGTTATTATTAACTTACTGTATCGAAAATAAATAAGCTATTAAAAAAATTTATATTATACTAATCTTATTATTTAAGAATACAATAAAGATTGTATCATTAACAATATGACCAATCATTACTATAAGACGTGAATTTAAAAATATTGTATTTATTTTAATTTTTTATATATATGTTTTTCAGTACACCTATTTTAACAATCAAAAAATTGACATTCATAAATACTATAAAACTTTAATAAAAATATTTCTAAAGTTCTTTATCATAAATTACATTTCCTCTAAATGAACTCGATACCCGGCGAATTTTAAAATATCCCATTTAAAATTCGAATATAAAACATATCACCGAAAATTACGTACCATAATACACTTTTTTCAACAAAAACTGAACTTCGTTTAACTATAGAAATATAATTAAGACTAAAGATTTAATACCGTTTTAATAAACTTCATATCAGGTAAAACAAAGAAAACTAACAAAAAAAAACTTCTACTATTACAATAATCCCTAATACCAAATTACTAACATAAAAAACATAATTATATTTAACTTAAAACACCTAATTCTTCAATAGCAAATCAACTGCAATATCGTACAAGTCTGCGACGACGGTGAATGGCAAGAACTAACTTAAACTGATGTGTGTGTGAAAGAAAGAATCTTAAAATAAAAAACACTAGAAAATAAAAGACTTCATTATGTCGGGCTTTTATAAACAAATAGGTTACTGTGCTGGCATAAAATTTTGATGTTATAACTTATAATCAATAGTAATTATATGACTCTAACCATGGAAGTAATACTTTTGATATGATTTTCTTATTTTATAAATTATGTAGTATTAGATTATTCTTAAATGTTTTTACTCTGTTATTGTGGCTAATATTTTATGTGAGCCTGTATCAAGTCATTGTTTATAATAGTTTTTAAATGTTTGTGCACTAAAATTTGGTATGTATTAATGATTTCTTAGGTATATAAATAGGCTTAGGTTAAGGTGTATTGTACAGTTTTTATGTACGTTATTTTGTGGTTTATTTGGTTATTGTTTTTTATTTTGCTATAATTGTTTTTTTATTTTTTATTTATTGTTCTAGCTGTTTATTATTGAGTAATTGTGTGTAATCAGCCATTGGAATATTTTATTTTATAATATTATATTTGGATATTAGTAGTGAAAATTAACATGTTTCAAGTGGCAATAATCTTTAAATAATACTTTTTCATTGATTGTGTAGATGATAATGTTTTTTGTTAAATTACAATACTTGACCAGTTTTTACTAAATGATTAGTTTCTATGTGAAGCATAGCATTTACATAATGATTTAAATAAAATAAAAGAATAATTAAGTAACAAAAACAACGGTCACAAATAACATACCACACTAACTAAACTTAAACAAAAACACAAAATATCTAATAAATATAATTTACTGTGTACAAATAAAAAACAATAACCTAATAATCATATCTCATACTTACAAAATCATAAAGAGTAATTGTTATCAAGTGAGATTAAAATAACAACTTGTAAACTATATTAAAATTAAAATTATTATAAATCACCTTGCTTCGAGTCCCATATTAACTACGCAACATAATCACATCTTTATAGCGGAAATAATCTGCATATCAAAAAAAACTCAACAAATTTAAAAAAGTGGACATAACAACAATAAATTAAAATAATATAAGTATAAATAAATATCTCTCTACTCAGGATAAAAATAATATGAATTTTATTTGAGTCATAGGCTGTCGATCTAAAGCATTTGATTTTTTTGTAAATTATTAGTTATATTAGATAATATTAGTATATAATATTTATTTGTTTGGTCTAGTTTGTTAAGTTTTTTTTAATTGACTAGGATTTATGTTGTCATTTAATTTATTTTAGGGATGAATATATATTTTGAAGTGTTATTTTTTGAATTTGTATTTTTATAGTGATTTTAGTATTGGTGTTAATGAAATGTTTATTATGGGGTGTTATTATTGTGTTATTTATATTTATTTATAGTTTTACTCGTTTTTTAATTATTAATTTGGTGTATGGTGGTATATGGTGTTTTTATTGTTGGATGTGTGGGATTGAAAAACTGGCAAAAAAATCTTAAAAAATAAAAACAGTAAAATTTTATATTATGAGAACAATCCATTTTATATCAATTAATATAACAAAAAAATTGTCAAAAAAATGAATAAACATATACCTAAACATAAAAAAAAAAATTAAAAAACTCCAACTAACAAACCAAAATACAAATATTAAAACCACACTATAAAAAAATAAAACATGATTAATCTACTAATAAAATAAACAACAAAATACATAAAAAAAAAAACATTATAACTATTAACATAAAAATTAAAAAAAAAAAAACAACACAATAAACTTAAATAAAAAATAAAAAAACTTATCTCCAAAATAAATTAGAATAAAAAAAATGTACTTAAGAAATAAAACATAAAAAATAACTAAAAAAAAAATCAAACAATTAAAAATATAAGAAAAAACAGAATAAACATATAACTAAATTGGCTATACATGACAATTAAATAAATTACAAAAAAAAAAAAATTAATTTCGTTATTAAAAAACAATAAACAAACTTATTAATCACAAAAATAAATAAAACCCGATAACAAAAAAAACTAAACCCTCACATAAAACCTTCCACATATACACCTCTCATCACTGTTTTTCCTAATATATCTACCCAGGACCATGTAACAAACACAAGCATAGATAAAACAAATAAAAAAAATTTTAAATCCCAGTATTAAAAAATACCATTATACAAAAAAAATAGATTGAAATTATGAGCATACAATAACAAAAATTTTTATGGTTGGTATCAAGTAATATTGATGTAAGGACTTGTTTGTTTAAGTATTTGTTGTTTGATGTTTTGATATTAATTTATGTTATATATTTAGTGTGGGTTATTAATAGTAAGTTGTCAAAAGTGTTGTTGTTTTTGTATTATAAATATTTTTAGATTAACTGTGATGTAAAAAGAATTAATAAAAGAAAAAATTTAATAATAACAAACATAAACAAAATAAAGTAAAAAATAACTTTACAATACATATATTAATACTATTCGTGAAAAATTTATTGTTTTAAACAAATTGTGAGTGTTATTTCGATTATTTTTCTTTAAATATAGTTTATTTTTAATTTTTTTTTGTTTATCTATTAGTATTTATTATTATTTTAATCTACTTTTTTATTTGTGATATAGTATATGTTTATAGTTTGTATCAACACAATAGCTTTTAAATGTGGAACTATGGTATGTGAGATAATTATAATATTCTTTATCAATTATCTGATTTAATCTTACGCGCTAAATACACTAAAAAAATAAATAATATACCATACCATACAAAAAACACAATATAACACATACAATTAAAAAAAAAACTTATTATTAAAGAACCAAAAAAAACAAATTACTGTTTGATTACAATTCAAAAACTTAAAGATAGTTGATAAAAAATACCAAAAAAACAATTAATAATAAAATCAACTATAACCAAATAATAACAAATTAAAAATAAAAAAAAAAAACTCAAAAAACAATAATCTTAATAAATTTTTTCAAAAGTATATACTAAAAATTGACAAACCTATACAACTTTACATCCAGCGACTTCTCGTTTGAGGAATGAAAGAGCAACTCTGACAAATTCATGGTGATTCCTGGTGAACCCCCCCCCCCCCCCCCCCGTCCCCCCCCCCCCCCCCCCCCCCTAAACACTCCCTCACACCGACGTACTTACTTATCACTATTTAATGATTTGATACTAGTCAAAAAAACTATTTCGATTCATATTTCCGACTATTCGAACTCAACGAAATTATATTTTGTGAATTTTTTCATAAATAAGTGGGAAAGATTTTCACGTTCATTATAAGCTGCTCACAAGATTTGTCTTTTGTTTGTTTATATGACTTACCAATTTCAAATCGAGTAGATTCAGAAAAGGTATTCAATCCTGTTCTGCCCAGGCCTATTTACTTTTTGTTACAGCTTTTTCAAACAATACACTATACTGATTTGATACTCTCAAATTAAAATATTACTTCAACAAATTTTCAACAAACTTTATAGAGGAACGTGTTTGAGTTTGTTTAGCCAAAAAATTAAGGGGTTTCAAAAGCACCATAGTTTCCCTTACTTTGGAGAAAAAAGGGATTCCATTTTATGAGGTTTCATAAAGTTACTAAATGTGATTGCAAGAGGGGGGATAGATGTTACAGCTCAACCAGTCCTTTTCTCAATATATGGACCTTGTGAGACAGAATCTTAATTCTCCTAGGGATACTCTGTAATGTACATGTTATTTTAATTTTTTTTGTATGACAACAAAAATATTCAAAACCATCAACACTGCTATTTCCATAGCAGTATTGATCGATTTTGAACCCTTTTATACAGTTTAGTTTCCACCAAGACCAATTCGAAAGGAAAATATTTCCATTACGCCTGCACGAGCTGTTTAATTAGATATGGTCATTGGCTAAAATTTTCCATCTTCTGGAGCATTATTTTCTTTGGGTGTCTGAGTTAGCGGACATTCTGGCAGTGTATTACGGACATTGGTTGGTGTGGATCTTTTGACTTTAGAAATCAAATACAAACATCTTATTGAATGCCGCACACCAAATTTGGCTAGAAGACTGTTCATCACTTCAAAAGATGCAGAAATTTTCTGAAAAAAACTGAAAATTTCTGTACTTGAGGACATTGAATTATTTTATTTATTCAAATTAAATCCCGAATCAGATTAGTTTTGAACCACCTCAGTGGATACATAAGTACGATCATGCAGCTTGATGGCCAAACAACTTTTTTGGTATTAATATTAATATAGCTGAGAGAGGGACTTTTAGACCTATATTTTATTATTGTAGCAATTCTGTTAAGTCAGAAACAAGTCACCAGACAGAAATGAAAACAGCTTGAAAAAACCACACGTAGCTATACATTAACGTTTATTAAAGGGTGGGAGGGTGTGGCTCTCTAACGTCCTGGGTTTTGAATTTGGTTGACAGGGTGATTATGTGCAAAAAATCCTGCTGGACGGCCTCTCCATGAGCCCCACGGTGGTTCACGTGAGCACTACCTCAACAGCTTTCTTCATAAAGGCATGATCAATGCACAGGAAAAAATGTTTCAGCCAAAACCTTTACCCCCCATTTTAGAGATAGTGTTCTGCACGAGAGCTCGTGGTCTGCCATATGATTAAATCCTTCCTATCCCACCCGCCCTACCATTTTTTACACCATGTTTCTACTTTTTCTTGTTCTTTCTACAAGCTCAAGAAGAAAACGGTCAGGGCAATCAAGTAGCCCACTATTGACGGGCAATCACTGTTGTAGAACGGACAGATGGCTGAGGACCGTTTGCATCAGTCAGTAAACAAATTGTTGGCGCGTTGTCGATCAAAGCCGCCAATACAAGGGTGTCATGGCTAAAGGCAAACAGCCACAAAATACACATACTCAATTCGGGAAAAATATATCGATTTGAATCTGAAACCATAATATATTCGATATTGGCCACCTCTATACATTAACCCCTTGTTTACCAACTTACATGCTGTCGATAACCCTCAAAATTGTGGTGGCAACTCTTGAGACTGGCACTTTTAACATTTTACAAGCAATTTCCTTTTTTTTTCGCCAAGAAGATATTTTTGCCTCTGATAATTCAACAAGACATCTTAAATTGAATCATATTGGATTTAGGACATGAAAATATACGTGTACAATGGTATACAAAATAGGATAAACATTTAATTAGTCGACAGAGCAGAAGAAAAAACTAAATAAGTTTTCCACTCGTCCTGCCATCGAGGGCCAACAATTGATGCTTTTACTCTCCATACCAGAAAATAATAGCTCTTTAATTACAAAAATACTGATTCACTACCGAATTTAGCTTAGCTTCTAATAATAAAAGGTTATGTCTTCGAATTTTGTTACTAATGTTTATTTTATTATTGAATTTACGGAACTTGACAAGGCCAGAAGCAGTTTTAGTGCTTAAAAAGGAACAACACTAAAGGCCACTTAATAGCAAAATATGGTCGATTAAGAAGAAGGAGTGAAGTTAGTAGTATCAGGGAAAACGCATTCTTAAATCAAAAACAACCCAAGCCTGAAAGGAACTGAAACCCGCATGGTTACAAGTTGCAGGTGAGTGGATATTCTGCCCTGGACGATGGTAAAAACAGAAAGTGTCCCAAAACTTTATAGAGCAAATAGAAAAGACTTGATAAATGTTTGAAGGACTTTAAAAACTGGGAGCTAAAACCATACGCGAAATTGTTACATTAATTACCTGGAAAAAGGCTGGACCCGCAGGAAACCTAAATGCGGACTTGATCGAATAGGAAATTGAAACAGGTCTTTACGGGCAATCATTTCCAAGCCAAGAGAAGGATTGTAACACTGAATTCATTGAAGTCAAGTTAATGCCACTATTTTTCAAATCGAGAATTTTAAAATAAAGACAAAAATGGGGTTTAATATTCAAATATCTTTGAAAACAACCTAGAATTATAGAAAAATTTTCAATCTTTTGGGGATATATCAAAATAATGGCTGATTGTTAGTTAAAAAATCAATTTTTCAATTTATACAATCAAGAAACTTCACAGAAAAGCAAAAGATCGACATACCAAACGAGTACGGATATTTCTTCTAGAATTTCAAGGTAAAAAAAAGTAATTTCGGTTCGCAAAAATATGATCATATAAAATCAAACTTTGTTTACCTCATATGTGTGTGGAACAATTGTTCTTTTTATTTAATGTTTATGGTTTTACGTAATCAATAACAGCAGCCCTCACAAAAGCCAACAAAAATTCACACCCTCCACATAGCGATCATTATATTTGTAAAGAGGATGGTCGAAGAGAATAACTCCATTCTACATCGTGAATTATCTCTTCATTTTCCTGGCTGAGTACTATTTTGTCAAGTTCTTATATCAATACTGATTCAAACTCACATCGTTTGAATACCTCTCTCCTTTTTATTATTGAGGTGTTGTTCAAAAATATTGGAAAATTTGTTTTTGTTCTTAACTTAGAACGAACAAATTAAAAAAAATAAACGGCTATTTGCCAACTCTTTGCACCGTCAAAGAAATGCAAACTAAATAAAGAAGTACCTATCTATATACCAATTTCAGAACTTCCTTACACCCATCAAAAAATAATAGGAAACATCAATTTTGACAGCATATCATGGAAACAGAACAAAAACTGTACTCAACTCTTGGTATTGCCGAGATGCATTCTTGCCTACAAAAAAACTAACATTACAGCTGCATACCTGGAACAAAAATTACCCTTACAAACAACACTTACTTTATTAAGTTCTTGGTAGATGAATTTGAATCAGGTCCTAGAGTGATTATCATCGACAACTCTCTGCAAAAAAAAAACATTTGGTTTTGTTGTTTGTTCAGAAGACCTTGAACTCATCAGCATTAAATTCCTTTTGCTTGTACGTTATTTTGCTTCATTTTTCCATCAATTTTGTGTCACTTGTATTAACTGAACCATTGGCCTGCCAAAATTACATCAATGAAAAAGTTTGTCCCTATAATAGGTCGGCAACGGTCCATCTGAGGGGACCCAGGCTTGAACAAGATTCTTTTTTTCTTATGGAATAATGATTCACATATTCAAACCACTACAAAAATCCTTTTAAGACAAATAACATTTTTTTTTAATGTTCCAATAAACATGCAAAATTTTTATAATTGAAAATACAGTTTACCGCTTAATATATTATAATTATTATTGCCCAATACTCAAAATTACCACTATTCTTGGATGCTCCATCATCCATTAAAAGCTGGGACTTTTCCGGGGGAAGCATTCATTTCCTGGCAGGTGTGGTTTTTTGTTTTGAGGTTTGCTGGAATTTAGGGAAAAACCAGGCTTATTGTATTGTATCAGTATAAAACAATGCAATGACAAACACACGCAAAATACCAGAACTTATGGATAACCAGAATCCAGATTTGAGAGCCATCATCATAAATTAACACAAAAAGAAAACATTTATTAATAACCACATCGAAAAAGTTCTATTAGTCATTGGTTGTTAATTCACATATTGCTTTTACACAGATATAAATCCACACAAAGAAATGAAGTTTTAAAACTCTTTCGTTAAAGTATAAGTTACTGACACACACTTGTACCAACACTATTAAACATTTTGAGGTGAGCGATAATTCTGATACACAAATGTAGAATTTCAAATAAGCAGTGGTAAATGCACTTTGCCTTTTTGTTTCAATACACAAGTGGAACAATATCATACCATTTCACTTCTCTATATGATACCGGACTACCTGTACATCTAATCTGTCTAAACTAAAGCATATCTCCAAAATTGAATAAGCAAAGTAGGTAGAACCAACTACAAGAATAAAAATAAAATGAACAAATTTAACTTTTCTCACAATGATAGAAATAGTCCATACAAATCTTTTGAAGCATCTTAATTAAACACAACAAAATGCAGAAGTACGTGCCGTTTGTTAAAGCGCAGGCAATTGTAAACCATGTACAAGCGTTTGGTATATCATTACTAGTGCCTGCGCGTTTAGTCTACCAGTCTACAAAACGTTCAAAAAAACCACCAAAGTGTACCTAATTGTATATCTTAAGAAAACAGAAATTGCATTCAGGACATGCCAAAACACTTTTTGCAGTGTACATTTGATACATCTTAATCAAGCACAGGCCACAGAATAAAACACTGCCATTTAAAAATGATCATCCATCTGTTGGCGCATGCTTGACACAAGAGAGTCCTAATTGTGATTTATGGTGTGATGAACATTTTCACCCAGCGGAAAATTTCGCAATGCTATGAAAGAAGACTAACAGGCTGCAATTAAAACCCACAAAAGCATATGGCCGAAGAAAAAGAATTTCAGATTCCAGAAACAAATTTACTAACAACACGAAAATATAAAAGCCAAACTCCTACTTTACACAAGTTTACAAGATCATATGACAGCATGAAGGGTTGAATTAAACAATATATTATTATAATTTCTGAATCAAAATTGAATATTTCTTTTTAAACCGAATCAATGTCTTGATAGAACTTTAGAACTTAATTCAAGGGATTCGTCGATGGGTCGATGACATTAATACGAATGAACACGGATTGTGTTATTGTCCAAATCAAGATTACGTACTAGATTAGGGTATATTTGAATCTTCAATTACCATTATTTTAAAATCCTTGTGCATTTGGCTCCTCAAGCGGAATTTTTTCGTTTATGTGAGTTAGTTAGCAGAAAGAACAGGAAATCGATCACACCTCGACGCTCGCAATCACCGCAAAATCTAACATTTTTTTCTTATCGTTTTCGTTTTTTTTTTTTTTCCGTTTTATTTTTTTTTACACATGACTCTCAACAACATTAGATAGACTAGGCAAGAGTGATTACGGACCTATCTGTAGTGTTTTTTTTTCTGTTGTATTAAAACGTCTTCGCTCTTGAATACAAATTCTTCAATAATTATGTCAGCCCCGAAACCCGGATTTAAATTTTTTGTTTTTGATTGGTTCAAATTTCTTGAAATTCTTTTCTTGGAAGCGATAAAGAGTTAAGAGAGAGAGATATTATGGTGTGGTTAATTATTTTTATTAAGTGTTTAACCCTAATTAAAAACCAAATCATCTTAAAACTATAAAGACAAAAGTTATTATAAAACAAACAAAGCATTTAGTTAACATAACAACAAAGTTTATGAGCGACATTGATACAAAAAATCAATTGCCGGGACTTAGGGCATCAAGGTAGAGTAGAAAAATCTTGGCTTTTTGTTCTTCAGGGTGTTTTGGAAAAGAGGATCATGCCATAATTTTCGTTCAGGATGAACAAAAAGAAAAAAAAAAAAGCTTTTAAAAAAAAATTAATAAAAAATCAAAACCATCAGCCACTGTTTTCTTTTTGTAGCCTTTTCTAGAGTTTTTGGGTTACTATGAACAGTCAGTTTAATGCCTTAGGCACTGACACATCAAAGAAATATATGCTCATGTGCTACATTTTCGTCCGGAAGGCAGCTATTTTCTGACCGGGTGTGTTGACTAACTGGAGTTACTGGCGTTTTGCAAGTCCGACGAGTCATCCTAGTTTTGTGGAAACCAGTTTCGGGGGAATTCAATACAGTAGATATGGTAGAATAATGGTTTTGTCATTATCTAAAACATTTAAGAGTTTTTCTTAGTTCTGCCGCTTACTTTGCACGATTTATTAAGCAGTGAGGAGGTCAGAAGAATTTTATAAATTTGGCATGTAATATTGACAATAACATATAGATTATATAGAACACCAGGACTACTCGGAATAATGACACATCTAGTCTTGGCATGTGATAATATATTTATCAAATTTATGATTGGTGTGACATAAACGTTATTGCTTAAGTATATAAAAAGGAACTTTGCCCATTTCAATGAAAAAGTTTGTTTTGTGTTCAATGCAATTTACATACAATACAGGTGACCAATCCCTCCCTTGACCTCTGAACAAAGTGTAGACAACAACTTCACATACTAAAATGATGAATACGGGTTTTACCAACCAACTTATAAAAAGACGCATTTAACTCAGGACCATATTCACAAGTTACCCAAGTCTTTATTCTTCGGGTAAACTTGAAATATATTCCTGCTCTGATTCATTGGAGTTGAAGTTTATCAGTGTTTGGTTTTACGGGCTGCTGAAATATAAATATTTTAGTTCAGTAGGGAAGTTTTTTCCCTATTTCAGCAATTTTGAAAAAGAAACGATGTAGAACAGGACAACGGGAAATAACTACCTAAAGAGCAGGTTGAATGACAGAGAATCTTTATTTTTTCGACGTGTCTGATATGACTGAATTGGCTAATGTCATATTTTTTTAGCAGTGGACAGAAAACGCTTCAAAATTCTCTACACTACTATTCTCATACTACTATATCGGAAAAGGCAATAAAATAAAAAATAGGAAGTAATATTATTGACATGAAACTATTTCAATTATGAATGGGAAAAAGTATCATTCAAAGTTGGAGGGTCCATTCTATGTGGATGACCAAAAAATGTGTTGAAAAATGACCGAAAACAAAACAAGATATCTTCTTAAAATAGTACCTGAGTGTGATGTTTTAAGAAATGGATCTTGGCTACTATTGATTGTTGACAAAAACATGATTTGATTGAAAAAACTTGAATCAGGCTGATGTACGTTTTCTTTCTCAATGACCTGAACTCACCAGCACAATAAAAACCACACTCATCAAAGGCATAAAAAATTGACTGATGTTATAGGAGGTAACATGTCATTATTGAGATTATTGATGTAGTGTATTTTATGTATTTCATTTTTTGTTCTACGGTTTTAATTTATGGTGTGCCCTAATGGTGATGTAAAATAAATGACGAACGAATGGGGTCAAACAGATTTCTTCAAATAAATGGAGTATATTGCAAACAAAGTACTTGAGTATCAACTATGACTAACAATTTAGCGGTCGTTGATTTGTATTATTGTGACATGTACAGTTGGTCTTTTAATAAAATATTTTGGACCCAACCATAAAAAATACCTTTTCGACTTTTAAGCGGAGAACATTTGCAACTTGCCATGTTTTTTTAATGCTTTAATGTCCTTGATTTCAAAAGTAAAAACTGCATCGATGGTATATATAGAATAATACACGAGGCCTTGTGTTTGGATCCAACGTTTCTATTTTTCAACAGATTTGAGCTGAAAAGAAAAGCACCCATGACATATTTGCTAAAATAATGGTTTGGCATTAAATGACTTTTAGAATTTACGAAGATCCCGCTAACAATGGGCAGTTGAAAACTAAGTTAAGTTGGATAAGCTTTTCCAAGAATGAAAAAAATTGCTAGTTTTGAAACGCACACAAGACAAGTTTTAAGATCTAAAGCATTAATAAACTCTGGAATGCCAACTCTTTCATTTGTGTATATTCTGATTCCAAGATTTCTGGTCAACACGACCATCGATGTCGACAGGCTAGGGAGCTGAAATCAGTGATGCACATCACAAGGGTGCCATCCATGATCTTGTCAAAAAATTTACCATGAACCTCTTTATAGGACAGTATTTTAACCGGAATCTGTTCACGTACAGAAAACCTCACAGCTACTGGATAAGATAAAAAAATAGGCCCATTTTGCAAAGTGTATCAAATAATTTTTTGGCTAGGATTCGACTTAAGATAAGATGATGCCATATTCAAGGCCTAATTAATACCGCCCGGTAACCTATCAACAACTAATAAATAAAGTTACGGAATTAGTGTACTTTATAAAACTGAGGAATATGAAAACATAGACTATACAGAATAAGTTATTTCGCCACCACCAGACAACATTTTTGCATTTCACCTATTTATGGTTAAACTTTACGAGTTCACAATAAAACACTGAACAGGTGAAATTTACATACCCAGCACCAAGTCCCCTGCCCTGCCGCATTATACCAGGCTGACACAATGATTAAAAACAGATCCTCGCCTGAAACACTCACCATCAATTTCTAGTCGATTCACGTTTGTGATACTTGACACACAGATCAACACGAATCGAGCCCATCTTTGGTTTCCGCGCCATCGAATGAAAAATAGACATTCTGCATCACTTCAGGGAACAGTCTTATACACGTGTTTCCGCAGTGCGCGACAAAGCACATTGTTACACATTCAATAGAAGGGTAATGCACGGCATGATATATCCAATCTGCCAAATCTGCATGATAAACTAGCATCTCTCCTCCCCCAACTTTCCCGAATACCCAAATAACCCCGATTCAAGAACCCGCCCTCACTCCGTTACCTGCTGGAGCGACGAGAACCACCTTGCACACCATGAGCACAAATTTGTGAAAAAAATTTGTGCCACTGTGCGTGACCATTAAGCTATTCGTGCATGTATCTTTATAGATCACCAAAAAATATAAATTTTTTACAGATATGAGTTTATTACTCTTTCTTTTCGAGAAATTTCAAAATTATATTATTTTTTTTCTGTTCTGTAGATATAAATAAACCTACCTTAACTATTTTGAAATACTTTCGAATAAATAAAATAAAAAGAAGCGTAAAGCTATTAGTTTTAAATGAGCATGAGCATTAGTTTTTGAACCAAAGTTCCAAAGTTCGGAGTTTTTGCTGGGTGGTGGTTGTACTATACTCAGTACTGTCTACCACCGTACAGTACAGTAATAAATTTGATTTTTCTGGTTTTCGTGTTTTCAAGTTTCTTTTCTTTATACTCGGTTTTATTTTTTATTATTATTTATATAATAATTTCTCGTCCTAAAATTGGAGGGCTCACCATATTTAAACAATATCACTGTGGACCAACCAGAGTGACTGAAAAGTAAGGAAGAAATGCTTGTTTTTTTGTGGAAATGCTTTTTTTGTGGGTGTCAGGATGTGGAAGACCGTTGGTAAGTTATTTTCATTAGTTAACGTCCTCCATTCTACATTTTTCAAAGTTTTACCATCACAAAATTACAGAATTTTGATTACGCAGATGGCCTACCCCGTACTCAATATATACGATTTTTATTTCCAATTTATTTTGGTTATGTTTTTACTTTAGCCTTGGTTGGTTCTCTCATTTTTTTTTAAATTTCTTTCCTGTGCTAACTCTACCTAATCCACAAGCTTTAAACTTATGCCATATTCTTCTCATATTTTCTGACTCATCTTGTCTCTATTGCTCTGTGCTCAGTGCTAGCTATACTCAAACAGTCAAATAAACCTGTAAGTGTGAAATGTCAATGTTTCATGCTGAAATTAATACAATATTGACTGATTAGTGCAAAACTTTGTTCAGCCTTTTTCTGTTTCACTTTCTCTGCTTATGTATTTCTGCAGTGGCCGGATGGCAAACATATATTTTTTTATCATAGCGATCCAGGACTCTGGACTGCAAGTCGTAAGATAAAACTCACTGTATAGTATAAACACAACAAATAACAATTTCTCTTATGGTAGGATATCCTTATCCTGCGGGAGAGGAAATCTGAGAATACAGCTTAACCACAGACCATATGGCGAACCACGAACTCTCGAGCAGATACCAGTTCCGAATCGGGGTGGAAGTTTTTTTTAGAATATCGTATATCTCATTTTTCCTGTGCATGAACCTCTTTGGTGGAGGAAGCCGTATGCAGCGCTTACGCGAACCACCGTGCACCGGCGAGGCGTCCAGCAGACCTTTCGCATATAGTCATCATCCCTGATGGGATTTGAACTGCACCATGACTGTCAGAGATGCGTAGCTCGAAGCATATTCCAATGCTTTACCGATTGAGCTAACGGGCACCCCACACCTTTATTCTCTAGCAGCTTTTTGCCTTGCTCTATTATATTTGCTTCTTTGCCAAGTAGGGCTGTCCAAAATATTCGAAATCAACGTATTCAAATAGTATACATTTTCAGCAAATAGATGTAAATTTTAATGTCATTAAAAATTATCATAATTATTATGATACTTTTAATTCGACCATTTCATTCGTAAATTCGATTTTTGGCCACCCCTACCGTGTAGCGTGATTATTTAGTCTGAAGAAGTTAGGCTATGTCTAAACTTCTTCAGACCAAACAAGATATGACTCTTGAAACAGGAGATAATCTCAAATCAATCAATCGAATCAATTAAAACTCAAACTCAAATCAATTAGAAATAAATGAAACCGGCATAACATATATATATACTGGTGCATACATCTTAAAGATTATTCCAAACTCAATGAACCTCATTCGTTTCTAGACATAATTAGAGACATTTGAAGTGATCTGCCGCTAGGGTAGCAGAATTTTTGTTCCCAGGCAGCCAAATTTTCGTGTTATTTTAATTTGGATGAGTCAAAGGTTAATTAACACCGCTATTGCAGAGGTGCAAATAGCATGAGAGCCTTACTCTCATGCATATTTGTGCGAAGACCTTTACAAGAGTATATAGAAAAACTCATATAATAGCAAACTTTTGACAAGTATACATGTTCTTGTTATAGATATATGCTATTTCATTTACATGAGCCAATCTAAATACTTTCGAAATGAAAGATTTGTTGGTTTGATATATTCTCATCCTTTATCTCTATTTGCTAAAGTTATTTTTTGTGCTGTTGTCTCAGACTGGCAGAAAGTCTGTTTTCTCCAAAAATGAGGTGAATGGAAAATCTTTTAAACGGCTGATATTCTGACACTTTCCTTTGAAAATACCTTCCTTCAGTAGTATTTCTGACAGACCAGAGCATAAATGCCTGAAAGCAACTCAAGTTGGCAATATGGCAAAGCAAGTATAGTAATAGCAGCTATATTAAAATATGTTTGCACTCATCAAAAGAAAATAACATGTTTGATTCAAATACATAAAGAAAAAGGAGGATAATGTAATTGCTTGTTTTGTAAAAATAATTGATGACCAATTTAAGCAGCTTATATTGCTCAACTAAACAATCTTACACAACAAACAGTTTCTAGCAAACCATCTTGTTGCAGATTTAACACTTAAGTCACGAGAGAGAAATTGACTATGACACAGAATTACCTCACAGTGCAATAACCTACTTTTGCCTATAATTTGAATGACAAAGCATAATCAATTGCAAGAGCATGTTTGAAATAAGTTAAAAAACAGAATATTATTGACAAAGTCTCATTAAAAGCTGGTGCATAATCAGACTAGTATCACATACAATATAACTTTTTACTTTTTTATTGAAATTCACTCTGACATACCAAAGGCAGTGCCTAAAAGGAAATCGACTAATGACCATTTATAGCAAAGAGCTACTAAAAGATGTAGTACCAGCAACTGCACCCTAAACGGAAAAACATCCCAAAGAGAACTGAACCGCCATGGTGAAGTGCAGTGAGTGGTATCTGCCCTGGGCAATGGTAGAACTATCTACCACTTCATTGCTTCCTTTTGGTCACCAAGACATGCAGGAAATATGTTAGGACTATCCTTAAACCCATACCTACAGGGCAAAACTGTTCTTAATAAATGACAATTAGGTATAGTAAGGTATTTAAGTTCTCAAATTCTCAGACACCAATACACATGTGTATTCAATGATTACTAATCATTATTTATTATGTGAAAAAGATTTTAATTATATTTTACCTGTTGCATAGCTAAATGGCTAAATCATGATTATGTCCAGTTCAACAAGAAAAATTTGACAATCAAAAGAACTACAGTATTCAAAAATATCTATCTAGGATATAAGGTTATGCAATACTTTACATAGAACGACAAGCCCTTTGATGGTTTAGGAATTTTATTGACACAGTGATGTGTGTTTGCCGGTCATTCATTCGTTGAGTGGGAAATTTTATGCTAACATTTTGTGATAATGGAGTTTGTTGTAATGACGATTTTGACTTTCTGCATTGATGTCATCTAGATATAAGAATAGGACAGAAAAAAAAATTGTTTTATTACAGAAGGTGTGTACAGGTGTCTTGGCAATTGTATAATATATATATAAAACATATTGCAAGTTTAACTCTGTATATAGTATATAACAGATCAGTGTCTTTTCTTTTTTACAGAATAAATTGAGCAAGTTTAGCTTTTTTTCTTAGGTTTAAATAATTCTTGGGAAACATAAAAATAGATTTTCATGTTCATGAGTTTTCAAGTTTTTATAGTGAAATAATAATTGAAATAAACAATTTTTTGTATTGGCAAAATGTTAGGCTCTGATTATATATGTGTTGGAACAGTTTACTTGCAATCAATAAATATATTTATCTGGATTCTTCCGAAAAAATGAAATGCAAGCAAATAACCTAAGAATTAATTGTAAGTCTTATAATAAATAAGAAAGCAAAGTCGTCTGATTGGAACTTTAAATCTTAACCTGTCTTGATTATATTTATTTGACTGCTTTATCTCTACTTCTGAAGATGGTATGTTTCTGTACTTGATTGGATTTTAATTGTGGCACATATTTTGGCTTACACCTTTATTTTCTAATGAAAACTTGTGGCCAAAAGGAGTTTCCATTACATGCATTTTATTTTAATTAAACTTTTGATATTCAATTTTCATTGCAAATTTGACCAATTCTACAGTTTGTTACAGAATATGAGATCTCATCGTATGCTATTCTCTTTACGAAAGTTGGAGGAATACTGAGAGAAACATAGTTAAGTGTTAATTCTCTCGCTCAATAATTTTTTCAAGATTTAAAATATTAATGATGACAATAAAGTTCTCACGGTCACCAGCATCGCCTTCCCTGCAGGCTAGTATGATTTGTGAAATATTCTCTGGTGAATAATGAAGTGTAACACAGTATAAATTGAGTAAAGGTGCGTTTACACAGGACGCGGCGCGGTGCCGCGCCGTTCGCCGCCGCGCGCGCAGGCCGTTTACACTGGACGCGACAATTTTGGTTCGCTAGGTTACGCTACGGAGCATCATCAGCAGTTACCTAGCAACCTCGACGCGCGAAATTCGGTATTTACGCGATTTGGTCTGACAAAATCTGTGCGATAACACGAACAAAATGCCCCTCACTAAGAAAACGCAAACTAGCCGCACTTCTGTACGTCTGTGAGCGACAGAAGCGACAAAGAGAGTTCTGGGTCCATCCTATACTACAAAGAAGGAAACAGCTTGGTGAGTACGGTTACTATATTTGATAAATTTAAGTGACATATTTCGACACTTCTGTCGACACTGAAGGCGATTACCAATAAAGATATCACATTCCATAGTTATCTGGAAAGTAATAAAAAAAACGAAGATTAAGTTAAAAACGTCTCATTTGAAATTGGCAATTTATAAATTGCAGTAATGATGTGTCTTCTTTTTACAGGAGAGTATCATAGACTCGTCCGGGAACTACGGCTTGAGAGGGTCTCCAGTTTCCAAATTATATTTTAGAATGGACCCAGAACTCTTTGACAACCTATTGCAAAGGGTAAAAAGAGCAGATACAAAAAAGGCACCACAAACTTCCGTGAACCAATCGCCCTGGATGAGCGACTGGGCGTTACATTAAGGCAAGTACCAGTACCCAAAACTTAAACTAATGCCACATCAATGGTTAGGTGATACATTCATAATTTAGCCATAACGAAATCCTGCTTGATGTCAGATATCACAATCCGCAAGACCCTGAGCATCCTAGTCATTACCATTCGAAAAAAATTGATAATGGTCAGCAAATATGTAAAAATGGCTTTATTGCAATGATAACACAAAAGTGAATACTCCAACAATGAAAAATATTGTGCCCACAGAATACATCTTATATTCAGTCCATTTTAAAAATGAAATAGTTAGCATTAAGAAGACTATTTCAAGATGAAAAAACTTGAAAAGCAAAAATGAATTATCATCTTATTCAGTTTGAATTTATACAATAAAAAAACATGTTTTTGTAACCGAATACTTTGAATCGTATTTAAAAAGAAGTATTATCGATATCCAATAAATGTATACTGATATTCAATAAATTTTGAACAAAAACATAACGGTGAGATAAAAACGAAATGTTGATGAGCACAAAACAGTGGCGAAATTAAAACGAAATGTTGAAAACTTTTACAGATTTTGGCCACTGGAGACTCCTATAGAAGTATAGGAGACTCCTACAGAATCTCAAAGTCCTCAGTTTCACTTATAGTAAAATGGAAACCACAAAAGCTATATGGAAGGCACTTAAGGAAGAAACTCTTGCGAAACCAACAACAGAGCGATGGGGAGCAATTGCCGAGGATTACGAGAGGAGATGGCAGTTTCCCGAATTGTGTGAGGAAGCTTAGATGGAAAAACACATACAAGTGCAAGCCCCAAACAATTCAGGATCTCTTTATTACAATTACAAACACACATTCAGCATAGTGCTATTGGCAGTCGTCGACGCCAAATATAACTTTGTGTTTGTAGATGTAGGAGCTTACGGAAAGCAAAGTGATGGAAGCGTTTTCTCCAACTCTGCTCTCGGTAAGCTTCTGAATGAAGGGAGCCTGAATTTTCCTGGTGACAAGATGTTGGGCAACACCTCTGCAAGTGCTCCCCATGTCCTTGTGGCTGATGAGGCATTTCCTCTACAGGAACATTTGATGAGACCTTACGCAGGCAGAAACCTTGAATTAGATCAAAAAAAATTTAATTACAGACTGTCGAGGGCCAGGCGCATAGTCGAGAATGCATTTGGAATACTGAGTGCCAAGTGGAGGGTATTCAGAAGGCCAATGGGTGTGTCACGGAGACAGCAGAGTCTGTTGTCAAAGCAGCATGCTGCTTGCACAACTTTGTACGTCGACACACCACAGTAGATACAGACGAGGTAGACAGAGAGGATGGTGATGGAAATACCATAAGAGGAAATTGGCACGCGTATGAGCATGATACCAACTTTTTGTCATTACAAAGACATGGCCGCAGACACACCACCATTGCTGCAGCAGTACGTGACAATTTTAAGAATTTTTTTTTACATGACAATGCTTGTCCATGGCAATCCAGAAAAGTTAACAACAACATAAGAAAAATAAACCATAATACAAAACTAAACGTGATGGAAAATAATTTTTATAACAGTTTAACTGCATTAATAGCACAGTGGGTAGTATCTCTAGGGATAGGATGCAGAGGAGCAGAATGTTAGTTACTAAGACACACAAATAGAATAATTGCGAGCAGAAGAAAATCCACCAATAATAAAAGATTTTATGACCCCGATATTTGTTGGAGAATTATCTGAGCTTTTATAAATGAATGAAACAACAAGAGTGCAAAAAAGGTCCCAAAAATCATTAACGCAGGTATGAAAGTTTCGGACACCCAAAGAAAAAACGAGATTCTGCAGCTAAAACCTCAAACCCAGCCTCATGGAGCACCTTCATTATTTTCATTTTTGTTTGCTGACAACTTTTCTGGGGTCAGCCTCTTCATTTGTGGAAGCAGTGACAGGAGGAATTTGCTTCTCAGGATCTTCTTCTAAAAAAAATAATTTTGGTGTGAGCAATCTATCTAATTATAGAATATAATACACCATATTTTTGCATATTATAAAAACAAAAAACCATGTCTATATTTCATAAAGGTGAAATTTTATAAGCATTTTGGCACAAATAACCGATTTTTAAGAGATTTAAGTCATACCCAACTCAAGACCTGTTTAAAATAGGCTCCTAAAATGAAAACAGGACCAACAGTCTGACTGTATTGGATATAACATAATTTCTGATGGTGATTCGGATGTATAATTACAGATACCATAGTATATCAGGTACCGTACAATATATCAATTGATCACAATGTTTAAGAAACTTACGTGTTCTTTGCAACAGTTATATGGCATACAAAAGTGTCAAATCTACAAATTGTTACCTTGATTGTCATTCTCCAAAATTTAGAGAATCCTCATGCTAACATCTTCTTTTTTCCTTTTTGTGCTGGAAACTATTCGGAATTTCACAAAAATTTTGCAAATGAGAACTCTCTGTAAAAGTCTCCACGCCTGAAATTTCAGTCAAAGAGATCTCATCGTCAAAATTGGATGATGTTCTAGAAAAAGGGAATTTATTTCATTAATCATCACTTTCATATATTCCCATCGCTTTTCATTCGCCAGGATAATATGAACTAACTGTGAACCAATATAAATTTGTTTATCAACATTAGAAAAATAATAAGTTATACTTCGATGTTGGATAAAGGGCTCCAGAAATGATAGCACATCATTAAAAGCCCATTTGTTGCAACTACCACCAGCTGCCCCAGATCTCACATCGCTCATTTTATTTTTGTATTTGACGAATCGATCACGCATATTCTTCCACTTGTCTTTTGCATGCTGGCCTGGAGATGAAGCAAAAATTAAAAACACAGATCTACATATTTGCACAAGTAGCAAAAACAAAATTATTCCACAAACTGAAAATATAAATTTTGGATTTTGGATTTCCAAAAACCAAGTATTTATGCAGGAGAATAAAATAAAAAACAATCTGTAGTTACACTTTAATTTCAATAGCCAGATTCATAAAAGAGTTGAATCCTATTTGTTGGCTCTTAATTTAGGCTATACAGAACAGTTTGGCAAAATTGGAAATCATCCAGGTCTAATTAGTGAAGTTTAGTACTATAGGCTAATCCCGAATGTTATCATATTACAAGTAGCAGAATTCATGCTGCAAACATAAGACATCAGTTCTGAGGTTGGGATGAGACGCTCGCAACATAGAAATTTTTATATTACCAGATATACTGAATATGGTACTAAACTCATGAGACCAAGATAGACTACCTACGATACCGTAACTTATGGTATGGAAAGTCAATAGGTTACGGTCTAAAATTTCCTAACTTATACCGGATAGGCCTATACCCAGTACGTACCGGTTGGGAGCAAAATAAACAATTCTAGTAATGTTAATTGGCCTGCACTACCGGTATTATTGTCATTCATATGACGTTAGCCCACAAGCTTCCATTTTCGATGATAATCAAGTGACTTATTTAAAACATGGTCCTTAACTTCACCAGACGAAATTATGATGGTCCTTAACTTCACTAGTGATGATTTGAATAACGTTAACGTTACATGTAAGTTAAAGTTCTAACGTTAGATACGATCCCGGATATGGTACGGTACTCCGTACTTGCGATTCCGAAACGTTAACTTAAAAACCTCACCTGAAACCTGCAACAGTTCACCAATTTCATTCCAATTATTGGATTTAACATTTAAATCACGGTAATCAGGTCGAGACATATCATAAAGGCACGGTCTCGACCTGACTTCGTTGACAAAAAGCTCATCAAAAGACATGGCACCGTCACACTTCTATCCCGCGTGCTTGAAAAGTCTGATCAAGGACATCAAGTTCACTCAGCGGCGCGCTGTAAAATCGCGACACTAGCAAAAGGCGAGCGGTGCCGCGCGGCACCGCTGAGCGGCGCGCGCTAGGTGTAAACGCTCACATTTGATATCATGGGGAGCGAAATTAAGCGGATGCCGCCCCGGCCCTATGTAAACCCACCTTTAGTTGCTCTCACTTCA
>CAVMBJ020000057.1:0-44711 GCA_963675895.2 Styela plicata
CAAAACACAGCATTCGAGCCATCAAATTTGCACACAAAGAACGGACAAGGACAATTACTAGGTATTCTTCCGGGCATGTTGGTGTCTGTGTTAAATTTTAGAATACGAACATCAATGTGCTTGAATGCTATGTGATAAATGAGAGTGTTAAAATATTTTCTTGAAAAGTGTCATCATTTGTAAGTGCAAAGATTATTATACTTTATTGCAAATTTTTATATATATTTGGCAGAATGGGTGATTGCAGACATTGATGACCAACTGGTCGTATCGCCATTCCCTCGTCTGTACCGAAATACATATGCCGTGTATCTACATACAATTTAATGTATTATGTGTTGCATTTCTGGTTGACAAAATAACAAATTCTCATCGATGCGATCCATCAATGACTCATATTTAACAGAAGATGTTTAGACTAAAACTTTCCGATTAGAATAGCTGATTCTTGACAAAGCTAATATTCATTTTTACAGATGGTAATTCATTGCAGCGTCCATCCAACTAAGACTCTGGAGAAGTTGAACTACCAGAGACTCGCTTCTGAGTTCACAGATGTGACTGTGATTGTGGCAGGTGGGTTCGGTTTATGTGAAGTTTTGTGATTTTGTTGATTGCATTTAAAAAAATTTTTCATTCTCAAAATCAACATTTGCAATTTGTGTGAGGTAATTTTTTTTTTTTTTGTCATCGAAATTCACACCAACCCAGGACTGAAGCAGCTCTTAAAGGGAACTAAACAATGGCCACTTAATAGCAAAGAGTACTAAAAGATGTAGTACCACCAACTGCACTCTGAACGGAAAACATCCCAAACAGAACTGAACCATTAAGGTAAAGTGCAATGACTGGTATCTACCCTGGGCAATAGTAAAGCCATCTACCACTTCTTTGCATCCTTATAGTCGCCTCTTACGACATGCAGGAAATACTCAGTACTATTGTAAAGCCTGTACCTACATTGCATAAAATTTTCCCTGTTAGTGCAGAATTTAACATTGCTTTAATGATGGATTCCTAGTGCGTAACAAAAAGCAATGAAAAGGAAGCAGAGGAGTGATAGATGACGTTACCCTCGGTCTGTCGCCAATGGGCTACTACTCTCTTTTTTATAATGGTTCAGATTATGTTTTTACATTGTTTTCTGCTTAAAGTGATTTTGCTGGTATCAAATTTTTGTTGAACTCTTCAACATATACAAGGCTGTTGGTTCGCTCCTTCTGCTATTAGATTTTTATATAAAAATAACCCAATTCCCATAGGTCAACAAAATAGGTCAAAGATTCGTTAGATCTTTTCCTTGCGTTTCATGTGGCTTTTTGCACACCATTGGGTTCAGGAGACTTGCTCAGAGCGAATTTTGCTAAAATAATATCTCATTCCAGGTTTGAGTGCCCACGTCTGGCTCTGGGATCAAAGCCCACTATTCATTCAGGAAGGAAGCAGACTCGGCTAAAACAAAAAATATCTTTTCAATATATTTTCATTTTTCCACGTTATCCTTGTTTATTTAGGATAGGATATGATTTCATTTTATCCTGCGGGAGAGGAAAGCCGAGAATACAGCTTAATCATGTAGAGAACCACAAACTCTTGTGCAGAACCAGTTCCGGATCGAAGTGAAGGTTTCATTAAATGACTTTTTACTCTTCCAGGTCAGCAATTCTCTCTTCACAAGTCACTTCTCGCTGCTTACAGTTCCTTATTCTGTTCTGTGTTACAGGATGTTGCTCTTGGACAGGTTTGTGATGATTTTTCATTTTTTTTTTTCATGAAAACTTACTCCGAGCAAGATCAAAAGCAATTGTAAAAGAATTAAACTAGCAGCAACTCAAATGGCAACTAGATTTTAAATTGAAAATTTTATTTTGTCGAGCATATGCCACAGATGAACCGCGTCTTATCGCGCGCGATCCATCAGTGACACATACTTGACAAAATATTTTAGACAAAATTATGTTGGAATAATTTTTTGGTATTATGTCGTATCTTCAACTGTATTCAAAGTTATTACATTCAATCAAAGATAAATAATAAACTGCTCCTCTTCCAGGGATAACAATGAAAATTGAGAATTTCTTTTCTATAGCCTGTCCATGAAACCACCCAACAACAACTGGCACGAACCTTTGTAGCGACTGTGTAGTCTGTTCTATGTTACAGTTACCCGCGAAGTGTCTCGACATGCCATCGGCCTTTCCGACAATACAAGAACTAATATTCTTATTCATATTTCATTCTCAGGCAACTTCGAATATCAATCTAGATGGAGTAGAGGCCGAATATTTCTCCATTATCGTAGATTTTATATACACGTCCAAGTTGAATGCCACGCCTACAAATGTCGACCAATTACAAGGCACTGCTCAGTTTTTACATATGCAGGAGGTCATTGACCTCTGCAATAATTTCAAGAAAAAAGATGCAGATGCAGGTATAAAAATGAACTTTTTTTACATTCTGTATTCAGGATTCTTTAGTTTATTTGGCACCACATAACTAGGATTGTCTCTATAGCTTGGTTTATTAAACGATATTCCAAATCCCCTACTGGTATATAAAGAAAATCATTTTTTTTACTTTTGAGATAAATGCAAGCTTTATCATATTTTTTAGCGAAGTCATATTTTATATAATATTTATTGAAATTATATTTCAAATTTATTTTGTCCAAACAGGTTCTATGGCAAATAAAACCGAAGAAAAAGTCGACAATTTTATCCAAAATCAGCAAAAACAACCACAGAAAGAAGAGCAAGATATTCTGCATAAGTTCACGGAAGAAGTTGAAAATGAGGACAAGATATTCGATAGTGCTGAAGAGAGCAACAAGCAGCCTGCTGTGAGTCGTTGTTGTGATAATCCTAACGTATTTCCTGTGTGTCGTAAGAGGACACTTAAAGAAAACAAGAAGTGGAGATGGTTTTGCCGTCTCCCAGGGCAGATACCACTCACTGCGCTTTACCATGGTGTTTCCGTTTCGTTTTGGGATGCTTTTCGTAGAGAGTGCAGTTGCTGATACTACATCTTTAATAGCTCTTTGCTATCAAATGATCGTTAGTTGGTTCCTTTTGGGCACTGCCTCCAGCCTTGCTCAGAGTGAACTTAGAGTCCGCCCTTATCACCCATCACTCAACCCAGGGTGTAATAACTTGTGTAGGCTAAGCCGAACAGGTAAATATCATATCTTTCCTGCAATTCTAACCCTGTACGTTCATAAGTGGCCGCAGTTACAGGGCCTTGGACAGGGTGATTCACTCTAAGAAGTTGCTATAAAAAAAATATTGAAATCACTGACCCAGATGTAATTTTGTTTCAATACAGATGATGGTCGAAGTTTATCAATCAGAAGAAGGATCATTTGCGGAGGGGACCTTGTCTAAAGTACAGGAAGCAAGGTAAAAATTTAGATCAGCGAGGGGTTTGTACAAAAAATCTGGGAGCATATCATACAATACAGGGTGCCTGGTCAGCTCAATCAGTAAAGCGTTGGGAATACGCTTTGAGCTACGCATCTCTGATCGTCATGACGCAGGTTCGAATCCCTTGAGAGATGATGATTACATGCGAGAGGTCTGCTGGGCACCTCGCCGGTGTTTGGTGGTTCAAGTAAGCGCCGCTTGCTGCCTCCTCCACCGACCAGGTTCGTAACGAGAAGTATGATAATCGAAAACCTCCACCCTGATTCGGAACTGGTATCTGCACGAGAGGTCGTGGTTCACCATATGGTTAAGCTGTATTATCGGTTTTCCTTTCCCGCGGGATGTTTATCCACTAGCCCATCGCGTACACAAAGTCTATTCTAAATTCAGTCATGTTATTCACGAAAAGCAGTTTTCCAAGAATCAATACTAATTTTAAAATCTAGTAAGCTGTTGTCATATGCCATATTTCCTTCGTTCAATAAATTCTGGAGAAAAAAAAAAACAAAGTTCTCTTTTGAATTTATACAGATTTATGCAACAAACATGGCATATTTCATAAACTGCTGCTCTGATATACCTGAATCTAAAATCAAATATTTTACTACACTGGGTCTATTAATTTTTAAAAGTATTTGATTAGTTTTGTACAACCTTGCATTACTATCATGTTTTTGGCCCAAAACCAAATGTACGGCAATCACTTGCTATTCAATTTTTTTCCATGCCACTTCTTAGAGTTGATCACCCTGTCCAAGGCCCTGTAACAGCGCCACTTATAGACGGACAGGGTTACAATTGCTGGAAAGATATCATCTTTTCCTGTTCGGCTTAGCCTACCCAAGTTATTGCTTGCAACATGGCCGATCTGCCAATTTGGCTTGTGGCATCCGTTTTATCACGAATTCACTTTTCTTCAACAGATCACCAGTAGGTGGCGCCAGTGAGAAACCAATAGAAATCTTTGAAGAGGTAGTTTAATATTATACATTTATATGAATCGATTTTTGTGCTCATACATTGTCTGTGATATTTTTTTATAGTTGATTTTTTTTTGGAGTGGATCACCCTGCCCAAGGGCCCAGCACCAACAGACCACTCATAGACAAAGGCAGGGTTGTAAGGCCACTAGTACACTTTTGCGTTTTTTTCTTGGTTTGTTTCATTTACCTGCGCTTTTATTGCTGGCGCAAATGCGCTGCCATGTACTTTACTATACGTTTCCATATGAAACGAGAACGAGTTAGCTTAATGAAAGCTAATGCAGTAGTGCTTTGGCTTCATTTTTTGCGTTTTGTGCCTTTGTAGGCCCATTAATTAAACAACAATTAACACAAAGCAATGCACGGTGCCGCATCGCAACCGGTTTTTAATTTGTTTACCCTGAACCGTAATGCACAGCGCCGTTGTCGCAGTTTTCTCTTAGAAAACTCTCACTGGTTATTGCGCGTTCCTAGCAGTATTGTTGGAGGCGAGACTAGGATATTTTCATCGTTTCTTTGTCCCGCACCCTTTTTTGTCCACCCCATGAAAATGATAAGGTATATTTCACTCGAAAGAAAACAACAAATTCTGTCAAACTGCATGTATGCGATATATACCAAAAAAGCTATCAAAACCAGTCAACGACTGCTATATGTATATTCATTAGCCTCTGATGAAGTGATACATTCTTGAACCTTTGTATCTACAGTTTGGAATTCGCTCGTGCAAACACTCAATACAAGATACCTTTTAACTTAAATTGGACAAAGAGGATAAATCTGTTTGACAATATAATGCCGTAGAGCTAAAAGAGTCTCTGGTGTAATAGTATACTAAAAGAGTAAGTCAACAGTGTTAAACATAAAGGTTGCGTTATAATATAGACCTTGTAAAAAATCTAGAAATTTGCAACGCTTGTTCAGGAGCAAATTTTATTAGTAGTTACCTGAGCCTAGATGGTAGCCCCCTTTCCCGTTCAATACAAATTTTCATTTAAATTGGCCACACATGTATAGCAGAATTTTCAGCATCCCAAATGCCAAAAATTTAATGCATACTAGTTCCTAGGCGAACGCGGTTACTTTTCGCTCAATCAGTACAAGTGCCTAGGTGGCTACGCTTTTCTGAGCTTGCACATATAATCTCTGATCGTGCAATGACCAAGGTTCGTAATCCTGATGTTGCGACATGAATGTAATTTAAATGCGAGACTGTTCTGAACGCACTCGTCCTGTTTGCCACGTTGTTATCACTGTGAGCGCCTGCTCTCATGGCCTTCCTCCCTCCCCACTAACCAGATCCCATACATATGGAAAAAAAAATGAAGCAAATACAATAATCCAAAAAAAACCCTTCAGCCCCATTCGAGCCACTGTCATCTGCATGAAAGCTGTTGCTGGTTTCGCCATATGATTAAGCTGTATCCTCAGCTTTAATCTCTCCCACAGGATAAAAATGATATCCTATCCATATCTGCCACCTTTTCTTCTGTTAGGAACCGATTTTTTTTTGAGTGTCCCTGAGTATACTGACATTCTGAGCCAAGCCAGCCTCAGAACATTGGTATACTTTAATCACTTATCTGCTGTCAAAGTAGAGTGTACTGAATTTCTTTTGAGATAGCGCCTTGTTACAGATTGGATTACTATCCTCTTATCCTTCGAAATCTGTGCTGTTTGTTCGATATTTCATGGATACGAAATTGAAGCCACGATTTTAGCTTTAGAGCATCGTGCCAGGTGTAAGGAACCAAGCCTATCCCAAAAAGGCGTTCAAAAATCATATCCATACTGCCCCTATGATAATCAGCAGTGTTTGATGCGGTTTTGATGCCTTATGGTCGGGCAGTTGTGGAACCGTGTGTGCATCCAGACGATATGAACTGAGAAACGCCATACACCTAAGGACATTAATGTAGTGGTTCGCAACCGCAAGAAAGTTACTATGGTCAAATTTTTTGAACCACGTTAGGCGCTTTAAACTGGGAGTTTCAGTGGAGTGCCCCATCTGCGGGTGTATTGCCACCTGCCCAAACCCACAGCCTTGGGACGATGCAATGCACTGTTTATCGCACTGCCCTATCGGATGTTGCTTTATTATACCTTAACCGATAGTTCCTCATTGGTTTTCACTGTACGTAAGAGACTGGAGAATGGCCAAGACGCAAGAATTAAGTCTCGCTTAGCTCAGCAGATGGCATCGTGCGTAAGAACTAGACAGATCTGCCCCTATCCTACTAATTTAAAGGCAGTTCTCGTCTGGTGCAACAATATCTTATTGAGGAAAATTTCGCTGCGTAGGTAACTGGTGATTGAAGGTCGTGAACAACAGTGGTGCAACTGAGTATTTTGCGTTTTGGGGGAGGGGCCACGGATTTCGTTTGTTCGGCGCTTTGAGCTTGTCGGTCCATAATGCTAAGCATAAGCGCTCATTTTATGTAGAAGGACTTGTGTGACCAGATTATACTGATGTCGAAGGTCAATTCGCGCCATACCGTACCCGCAATTACACGCAAAATTCCTTTATTTTAGCGAAAACTTGCTAAAAGCAATAGGTGACGTCCCTAACACACATCCGTGATTAGTCCAACACGAATTCCCGTTCCATTTTTCTATTTTTATCCATGAAACATTTTTTTTCTCGATTGTTTTGATTGGTAAGAATTTTGTTGAAATATCATGTTTAAGTATGATTTTATGATGGTTCTCTGCCAATGAGCACTGCTGCTTGCGTCCATCTTGTATGAACTTATGCTTGATAAATTAAAATTTCTGACTTTGGATCTCTATTGGCCCCATCAAGCATTAGTTGAAAAAAACTAGTCTACTTACAAGGTGGAATCTGTACTTTTTCTTCTGCTTCATTACATTGTTTACTTAAATTCAGGCCTAAGAAAACACAAAACGGGAAAGGACGCCCAACCCACAAGTAAGATCACTCTTTGCGAATATTGCTGCCCCTAATATAAAAGTTTCACAAGGTACGAATCTGTTTTTTTTAGAAGATTTTCTCTAACCAGGAACCATAAAAGAGTCCAATTCATTAATTTAATTAAATTGAAATTCTACTTCTGACGAGAGGCACGGATGAGCCAGATCTCCTGAAATGAACCACATAACGGCCACTTTAATCAGCACACTGGCTATCTGCCAGATGTGAATGCCTGAGCAAAACTGCAACTCTAGGTTGCAAAACTATCCACAAACCGAACTACAAACCCCGTGGTAAAGTGAAGTGGAGTAGTATCTGCCATTGGGCGCAGAATAAGCCAATTTATGACTAAGTTTTAATTTTTTTAACCCTGTTCTTCTAGGTTCACACTTTGGTCTGTTTTCAAAAATCAACAGCTTTAGAACAAAAACCTTGAGTTATTGTACTACTAGTTTAGCGTATGGTGTGTTGTGCACTCCGTTCCGCTCAATCTGGTAAAACGTTGCGGGATGACACTTTTCGACGCTAAAATCCTCTACTGATTGTCGATGCAAGCAGGTGTTCTAAATCTTCGCGGAGGGATGAGTGATATATATATGCGAGAGGTCCTGATGGGACGCAACCACACATAATAGACCAGATATAACACGACATACCGCCGTGCTACTGGTGGTTCAACGCTCTATCGAGTGCGCGCAGCTGCCTTCGGGCTTCTTTCTCCATCCATATCAGGATCCATGTACAGGCAAAAATGAGCGAAACTACGATAACTCCAGAGAGAAACTCCACCCGAATTCGGCCGTAGCGAACTAGTATCTGCACGAAGAGGTCTGCGTGGTTCGCCATATGGCTTAAGCTGTTACTATTGTTTCGGCATTCCCTTCTCGCCGCAGCACTAAAATGATATCTCTGTCTCTATCCCTCATCTTATCCTCCTTATCCTATAGAGTGGGCATAATTTTATTAAAGGTAAATACACCATACATACCACCGCTGAGTAATTGATAATATTCAAAGTGGTTTGTTAAGCATTTGGTAAAAAAAGTCTTTTAGGCACTTTAGATGTATAAAAACCTTCCGCTTTGATTGGCGAAACCCCATTTTATATTGAATGGAAAAAAGTATTTAATCGAATAGCAAAGTGTAAATTACTGATAAGATTTCGCATTCAGGGAGTCATAGAGATTTAATGTGAAATATAAGTCTGCAAAGACTAGGTAATTGGGTTTTTATGTTCGGACATGACATTTTTTATGTTTACAAACACTACCAATCTCGATCCATCAACTGCATTGCCAGCTGTTTTGAAAAAAAACGAGTCACTTAAAGGTTCTGCAGAAGCCAGCGTAATGCTGTATTGTGTACATGACTAATCGCGGCCAAGAATGCCTTGGTGGTATGTACCGTCTATGCGCAAAACCATTTTTCTGGTAAACGATCCAGCAAATCGTCTTCGTCATTTTTCTAAGAACCGTTCACGCTGACTTTAAGGGGAGACGGAATTTGATGCGTGTTGGGATCTGGTGCACTAACACGGCTAAGACTAGTTGAAAAGAGTAAATGAAAATATGATGCCTGTACCTGTAAATGGTGCGGGGTGGGCGGTTGTGTTTTGTATGACTTGGCAAATAGTTTCAATTGAGGCCATAATCAGCAGTTTTTTGAATTATGCGGCTAAAGCACCCGCTTTTGCGCCATTAAACAGGCACTTAATGCCGACTCAATCTTGGTAACCATTTTTGGGTAAGTTGCATTGGCACCAAAATACCGACAATTTCGAGAAAAGAAATGTTTTGTTGCGTACAACGGCGCCGCTATCACTAAACGGCCATGAACCGACATTGCCAGAAAATTTAACAGTGAAGTTTGATTGCGACAAAACTCTAATACCAGGTATATTTATCCGTGAGCCCCTAGAAATAGAGTTATGCCGCCCCCCCAGCTCATATTGCAGAATCTCATTTCAACTTCTCACAGCTATTGATTTTTCTGTAATCAGGTCTTACCCACGTTCTGAACGTCCAAACCTGTTCTACGATTTCCCCTACACTGGAGAGATCAGACTCCTAGTTCAGAATGGATATTCGGATCTAGTGCTGACAAAAGTGCTTTGTAGATATTCAGTAATACATTTAGATTAACATTAAAGGATCCATGTAAGAGCAAAAACACAAGTGGTTGGTTAATCACCTATGCCTGTTTTTGGATGTTACTCAATGTATTTTCCAGCGTTTAATCGTAGGTTTATATTTTGTATTTGGATTCACTCCAAGTAAAGACCATCGCAAGCGAGCACCTGTTAGAAGAGACCTGAGAAATGCCCTTAAGGGGGCCGTCTTAATCTGCTACGACTGAATTTCATTTTCCTTGCTCTATCCGTGGCCTATACTATTGATACTCTTTATTTGTACGATTTTAGATATTGTTTGTAAGATGCTATTTTTTACCCCTGGAGATGATCCAACTATGTCATTTTACTGTGGTCAGATTGCAGCCGCGGACCAAAAGCTCCAAAATCTGTCACACACTGCGTCATATCGTAGCTAGTCTTGATGATCTTGAACCTTTTTCTACAGTTGTGTTGGGTTACACTAGACCACCAAACAAAACCTACTTTTAATTGCTTATTTACCAAATTATATCTCTCTGCTTATCGACCTTATTTTTCCTTGGATGCTCTTTGCTGCAGCAGACTGAGTATAAGACTGATAGTCTTGCCCACTCTGTTCCAATCATTCGTGACTCTGTAAGTATATATAAACTCCTAAATATATAAGCAGTCTGGCCCTTTTCATTAAACACCATATATTTACTTTTTTTGTCTAGGACCAGGAACCGCGCCATCATACCAGTGCACGATTTTCTGCAAGCAAGACATTTATTCGATCCATCAACGATTCATAATACATATGCTATGGCATGCTGGAAGGGTTCAAGAACACACACTTGTGATATCTGTGCGAAGATATTTTCATCCTGATGACTCATGTGAACGTAATGCCGTTATTTGAAATGTTCTTTTGTTCCGGTGTTTGTCCTAGACTGAGACCTGAGCTTACATTAAAAAATTTTGCCTAACGCGGATGGATATATCCCAGACTAACGATAGGAGTTAGGATAGCATTCTGTTTACTCCCTGCGGCGAGCATGAAAGTCCGAGGCAAAACCGCTGGTAACCAGTATGGCGAAACCACGACTCCTCTTCGTGCAGAGACCATTTTACTCGAATCGCGCATGGTGAAGGTATTATGGATTATCCGTAATTTCTCCATAGTTTCCTGATGTCCATGCGAACTAATTGGTGGAGCGAAGCCCACGTAAGCAGCTGCTTACGTTGCTACCCACCGCCTGCAATCGGTGAGAGCTGCCTCCCACAGAAGTCTTGTCATATAATCCTCTTATCCCCCGACGGGATTAAAACCTGCCCGTTCATGATGAGCAGCGTAATGCGTAGCTCGCAAAGGTCAGCATTCCCATCCGCTTTACCGTATTGAGCTTAACAACCGCAGCTATTCCCCAAATGCAGACACCCTCCTAACATCTGACAAATTGCTGAAAAATGCTTCCTTCAAATTTTCCTTGATCCATTTTAGCCGTACAAGATCATCCTCTATTTCTTGTTTAAGTCTGAAATTTGCTATTTTACTCACTGATTCCTTTCGATGTACTTCTATAGCCGTTTAGACTGAAACCTCTGTATGCTTTACAGAAGCTTAATGCCTAATGTATCATTAGCACCTCGATTTTAGGTTGCTTTCTGTCTAATTACCATTCTCTTCTTTAAATAATTTATTGCGTGCATTAGTGATATCTCAAGTTTTGTGGATGCATGTAGTGCTTTTATCTAAACAATTATTCCCTCCTTAATTTTTTACTAGGGAACACTGCAGGCGATCCTCACACGAAAGAATAACCATTCTGGTTTTGTGTAATGTGGGAAGGCTTCATGGATATAAGTGCATGATTTGAAGGAGCCATTATGATAATAGAACATAAAGGTTTGTTATTCAATCATCACTATATCTATGAAATATCAGTCTGAGCGCGATAGCAACAACCACTTCCAGCTGAGTCGTCAACTTTGTGTTTTATTCAAAATTCACTCTAAGCCAAGGTAGCTACTCGGGCCTTGGATCCGGCATTTAATTATTTATCCTGCTGGGGAGAGGGGAAACACCTCGAGGAATACCACGACTTAACCACTCATGGCGAACGAGACACCCTCGCTATGTCCCCACCCCCCCCCCACCCCCCCCCCCCCCCCCCCACCCCCCCCCCCCCCCCCCCTAGTTTGTTTAGTGCCATATTTGATATCCAGTTCAAAATCGGGGGGTGGACGGTTTTTGGCAATCTATCGTTATTAGTAGTTTATTATTTCCTGAGGAGCCTGGTTGGTGAAGAAGAGCTGGGAACTAGCAGCACTCACAATGAACCACCACCCGTTCCTTGAGTGCACCGGCCCGAGGATCGTCTCAGCGACCTCTCGCATATACACATCATCCCTCACGAGAGCATTCGAAGCCTGCGCGTCCATTGAATGTAGAGCACCGTAGCTGCGTAAGCTTCGAAGCACTATTCTCCTGACTGCTTTACTCGCTTGAGAGTATTGTCAAACCCAGTACATGGAAGTCTCTGATAGCCAACTTGTCGTCGGATGAGTGCCGCTAATGAAGAATATCACTTTAAGAGTATTCATCATCACCTAAAAGAGACTATTTCTTTAACACAAGACTTGCTGCAGCCTTTTAGGTAAAACACAATCCGAAATAAGCTAATTATGAAGCGGCAATGATAGGTTTAGAACGTTCAACCTAGTTATCCCGAAATGTTTTGCCGGTACAACGTGACATAGTCAGCAGATGGCTCGTCCCCCCCCCCCTCCATGCGCCAAGGCGCGTTCTCCATCGCAGGTGAGACGTGACATGTGTTAACAAAGTCTGTTTGAGAAATCTTACCCCCATGTACTTGGCCGCTAACCTCGGATTCATTGGACTAGACTAAGTGTGTTTCAAGCTATTGCTTGGATTTCCATTGTCTTGCCATGGAGGAGGAGTAAGCCCTGTAGGAATATGCGGCGTACACTTATCCGTGTAACCACTAGATTTAAGACAATCACATCTTACCTTAGTCGCAGAAGTTCTAATGTATGAAGATTATTATTGACTCGCTCTGTTAACTGAAGTGATTTCTACGACATACCCTGAAAACCGAAATTCTCGGAAATTAGCTCCTAAAACGTTTTTCCGCACGTGCCGTAGGAGGTAAATTCTCCATTTCTACTCAATTTCCAATCCCTGCAGCTGAAACTATTCCGTGGTTCTAACTCCTATTTGGGTAAAGAATTGCTTTCCTCACTTAGCAAGCTTCAAATAGATGATCTAGCAAGAACAATCTTCGGTTGCTAGGGGTAAATCGCTCTCATAGTTTGTTACTGCTTGAGCTAAACCCGCGCCTCCTTAGTATTAAAACTGATCTCTGAGATTCATTCTTTATTCTTAGATGCGTGTAATATAAGAAAAATTTGTTTCAGCGTGGAAATGATTGCCGCCCAACGGGGCCTGCCCAGATTGGTGGTCGTTATTTTTTCAATCATTCTTGGTTCGTAGTTTTCAATCTCATGTCTCAAAAACACATGAAAGTAGAATACAAATACTCCACAATCTAAAACTACGCAAGGTGCCTGAAGTTATTACTAAATGTTTATGTTTATCTGGCCCTGGGACTATATTTCACTTATGGAGATGTGCCCCTGTAATTTTTTATGTTAATCGTGAATATTTATTATTTTCTTTCTATTTTTCGTACTTGCTAGTCTCGATCAATATTTTTAACCGATAGGTCAAGTTAGAGGAATTGTTATTAGAGGTTTTTGTGAGTGTGCGTGATAACAGGGTATATGTACTGTGAGTTTCTAGGCTTTGCTTGTGACCTACTTCACTCCAAGTTGTTCATGGAATGTGTGTGTCTGTGAGTCGTGGACTCAATAGTTTTGTCTCTCTGATGTGTTGAAGCCAAAGGTTGTACAGTGGTTGATAAAAGATACGTGAATGGTTCATCTCTTTAACTTAGAATAATAATGTGAATCTATATGTGTTCATGCGGTCTCTCGCGGCGAATGGGGATAGTCCAGCAGCTATCTTTCACATCATTAATCATCCATCCCCCATGAAGAATTTCGTACCTACAGTAATGTCCATCAGAGATATTTTAGGTCGAACCGTTATCACCAGCGCGTTTTACCAGTTTAAGCCTATCTGGCATCACCAACTTGTAATATTCTCCGTGTTTACAGATATGACAGCGAGCCGGCTCGCATGACATCATGATGCGACAGAATGTGAATTGTTGAAAGCGCCGCGTTACGCCTTGTGTTTATAATAGACTATACATTGGAGTACTTTTTATAGTCTTTCATTCAACTAAGACATCAGAAATAGTTACAAATTTTGCATAATAAGGCGCTAATAAATGGTCTCATTTTTGCAATCTCGCTTTACGAAAATCTTTCCATAATTGAGAGTGTGTCTTTTGTTCAGAGTCGTCGCAGAGTCCTTGTTTTTCCGTTTGACGTGTACTGAATTGACGCTGACGCCGTCCTGTGAGATGTTCAGTAGGGACAAAGGCAAAAAACCCTCTATTGGCCTGGATGAACACACTGCCTCATCTACATCGCACGTATATGCTGATTATGAACTCATTTGTCGTCAGAGTTTTTTCCGCAGACTGCTAGTACTGACACTCACAGAGACATTGTGACATCTCTTCCTTAACTACAATTATACTATTGAAATATCTGTAGCCTCGAATTTATATTTTCTTTCTGATGGAGAACCAGTTTTCTACTTTAATGGCCATCGCCGGTGTGTATGAGTAGAAGGAGTAGCTGGCTTTCTGCTCGCGTTATACCCATTACTATTGTCTCAACCTTGGCTCTGTACAATTATAAATCAAGTAAGTGTGTGATTGATTTGAATTTAGCTTCAGGATTGAACTATCTGATTTTGCGATGAATCCATTTAGTCTTCTGTTATCCCTGTCCAATAGTACCTATCCAAAACCTTATCCACTGCGGTGTGTTTGTACGCTTTATAAACCAGAATTTGCCTTCGAAATATCAACTCTATATCAACCTGGAGTATACAGCTATTCAAAGAAACTTCAAAACATAAGACTCAAAAACTAAAACATAAAATACAATAAAAGATGATAATTTTACACTACACTCCTAGTTACAGAACAAGCTAGGAAAACTTACTTATATGCCACTCACTACTCAAAGAACTAAAAGCCTTTGCCGTACACAATGACAAGCAACAGACCTTATGATGTAACCTGACCTGTAATAATGCGTGATACTGGTAGAACAAGTAACCTCACAATGATGCAGGGTAATATATAACTGTCTTGTTTGGCGACAAAGACAGTGTTAGAGTCTCGACCAACAGTGTGAGAGTGGTCCTAGAAATATTGTCAGATGAGAGGTTATGTGAATGACGGCTCTACTACTTCAGCCTGCCTCGTTGTTGGATGTTGCCGCAATCGACAGGCAAGGGAAAATAGCACGAAGGCAAGTACAGGTGCCGATAATTGGATCATGTCGGGTAGGATGTCATAACAATGCAAAGAACAGAGAACTCACATCAATCGGACGAGCGAACAGATGGAAAGGGGGGTGCGATTGACCCGAGGTTGTGGTGATTTCACTGTAGAGAATCCTGTTATATGAAGGGGATTGCGAAGGCTTATACTCGGTTTCCCCCCATGTAGCTCATGCGACGGCTCATCGAGTCTGAGTATATACCCCCCTGCTCTTAATAATAAAGCTAATCCATGAACTTAAGAAGATGTATGATATAGCTATGTCCGTCAATAATGTTAACATACTTTTACATGTTTCACCACTCTTGTTTTGTTTTTCTTTCCAGCTTAAAGCGCCCAATGAAAACTTACTTACTTCAGTGGAACAAGTAGGTAGTGAAAATCGCCACGCTTATGATTACTTGGTAACGTACCGCTACCCGGAGTGAGGCGAACTGCTTGTATGACAACAGTGCCCTTCAATGCGAGTCTCGTCAGCACCAGCGTGAGGGTTTGCCTTCAAGGCTATTGATCATCGTACGTATGTTGCCAGTCTCCTTGCATCTTGTACTGTTACCAAATTATGGCTATTAGTTCTGAGGCACTACACAAACGGACATTTCGCGATCTTTGCTTCGAAGGGAGAGAATACATCGTAAAATAGTGCCTTTTTTTTACATATTTTTTCCCTCGAGTGTTGATTTGATGCCGACGAGTGGTGCTATCTAGAGTTACAAAAAAGAAACTATTGTGAGTTGTCCTTAGGGAGTAACTTAACAATGTCTGAGCTAACCAGATCCTGCGAAAGAAAAAAGAAACGAAACAGAAGATCTTAATTCTCGAATCACCGCAAGACAATTGGGGCAACCATGTTAATGTTTCACTATCGCTAGCGTCGACAAAAACAGATAATTCATCAGTAGCATGCATGCTTTCGTCTAGCCCAATGGGCCCAAGAGTCGGGGTTTTCCACGATTGTTTGACACAGTGAGAGCCGACATATAATATAGCTGATCCGAGCTTCCAATGGTAAAAATAACACTGCCCACGCAATTAAGAATATCGTAATAGGACGCGATAAAAAGATTAGAGTAGACACTTGACACTGGTCCATACATAGTAAATATAGATGCTGCTTTCGGGGCCCGTGACATTGCAAGGAACGATGACGGCACTCTGAAGTGATGGCAAGAGCCAATTTATAAAGTTATAAAAGATGAACGGCTTATCCGTCGCGGAAAGTGCTGCCAAGTGAGCTTGCCTCTTTCTTTCCTCATGTTTTAAATATTTTTTTTGTTGTTTTTGATTTTCTATTGAGGATTCTTTCATTTGGCATTTGTGTTTATTGTGATTAATAATTATTGTTGTGTGTGAATCAAATATTTTTTTAGTTGGTATTCTAGTATTGTGATATAACACGAAATAACATTTTATTTGTTTCCTTTTTTAATGATTATGCAGCTTTCTCGGGACGCAAGTTACCTGTATACTAGCAACTAAAGAAACTAACTACACGTGTTAGCTTTCACTCAACGTCCAAAGAGCTGACTACAAGATATGTGTAGTTACAGTTGTTTGACTCTTAAGCCCAGAAACACAAATAGAACCAGCAACTCTGATGGTTCGTGGTTCTGCAGTCCCACACCCCCCCACCCAACCTTAAACTATATTTAGTAGTTAGATCTGGCTCTGTTGGGCTCGATGTGATATTAGAAATCATTCTGTCCACGTGTCTTCTGAGTTTCCCTACAACATGGCTTAGTAATATATTGATTGCGAGACTGATTCTAGTAGCCCACACTTCTAATAGTAAGCGTCATGGGGTGCGTACGGTTGAGACATCGGCTTATATAAAGCGGGATACGACATACGCTTCCGTAGCCTACGGCATCTCTGATCGTCATGACACCGAGTGTCGAATCCTTGCCTAGGGATGATGGATTATATGCCGAGAGTTCGTGCCGGGGGTACGCTCGCCTGCGTGCTCACGGATCGTATCGCCCGTTTAGAAGCCAAAGCCTAACGGCTCCCTTTCATCCAACCAGGTCCTATTGGTTTGGCAAAATGCGAGGATATGATATTCCAAAGAAACTTCCCACCCCCGATGCCGGATTAGGAACATATCACCAGCCAAACACTATTACGCCTCATTTCGGGAACCTGTGCGTATCTAGCACGATCTGATTGGGGTCAGAAAGGGCTTTCAAGCATGGATGATTAAGCTTTATTCCTTTGCTCTTTTCTTCTCCCGCCCAAGATGGTAAAAAAATGTGATATCCTGGTTCTCGATTCATGCTAACAACCAACTTTTGGCTGCCTAGAAGTATCGACTTATGTATGTAGAGAGATGTGTCTTGATTTTCTGAGTTGCTACTTGAGGTATGTGTTATTCACATCGCTTCGAACTACGATTATGCATCAAAAATTTAAGTATAATTTTTTTTAAGGTTCGTTTTTAGCTTGTTCCAATTTTATGGATATCTTTTTGCAAGAGTTTTACGAATCTTTATGGAGGAAAATAATTAGAAAAGTTTAGATAGCCTACCAGACGACACTGGACTCTCAGCCGGAAAGGAGGGGTAAGAAACAATTCCAAACTGAAACCAGCCCCCACTATAATATTTTTATTCATATAGTTTTTTATGTGGCTCAGTGCTAGCCACTGCTCAGACGTGGATCAGTGCAGTGGAGGAGGGTATCTGCTCTCTGCGGCCTATGGTAAAACCATTCCGGACTACCTATTGCATTGTATTCCTTTTCAGTCTCACCTTTGTCTCAATTTTATTGTTCTCAGTTGATTTAATATAAGCTATCTCATTTGTCAGGTGTTCGCCGACCAACTGCTCAGTGTCTGATCAGAATCTAGTGTTGAATGCTCGTACGGCCCGCACAGGCTAATTTCAACCACATTTCTGAAAAAAAAAATTTCTGACTAGCTGATAGTTTCCAATATTTTGCTAAAGCAGTGATGTCACTGTATGAAATCGTGTTGATTAATGAGGCACGTTTCATGCTAGTGGACTACATATGCTTGGCATATAAAAACTTAAATTTTTGAAATCGGTTTGCCGGCATTGTAGTACGAAAATGTGGATTCATAATTGCGTCAAACCAGTCATGCTTGAGAAACTTGGACTAGTCCTATTTTTGCACCAACATTTGGAATGTTCTATAGCATAGGACTGTTCCTTCATTAACGGCAATGGAAAAAGGTTAAGGTCATGTAGACATTACTCGATAAATCTGATCGCGAGGGCTCGTTGCTAAGGAATATACTTAGTAAGCAAAAGATGAAATAATACTCAAATTTCTGAGATGTAATGAAAGAAGAGACCTAAATTGACTAAAGATAAATGTGGTAATCCTGATATTTCTGCCCGTTGAAAAGATTGTTCTGATCAAGCCTGCTCAGGAAACAAGCAAGTCTTCTTATCATTCATTGTACATCGGTTGCATATGCTGATTGATATGAACATGGATTCTCACGAAAATGATATACAAGGAGGAAGACTAGATTCAGACAATCATTCAACGAGGCAGGGATAGGATTCAGAAATTATATTTTTTCAGCCCTTTATATGCGTTCTTCACCCCAGGGAAATTATTTTAATTTTTATCGTTCGTCGATTCACTAAGCTATGTTTTAGAACGAAACTCAAAAAAATAACGAAAAAACAAAAAACCCCTTCATGTATATTGTTATAAGCTCGATGATCAGATCTTTCCATTGTCCTCCTAGAATGCAGGTAGACGTTTTGTGATAGCATCATTCAAAGACGTTGGCCAACAAGATGAAACATCGTGAGGATGTGCACATGCACGCGCAGGTTAGAGTAAGATTGATGGTTTGCGTCTAGGGAATTTGAAAGGTGGGTTGGTTGATGAGGAATTAGATAGTCGAATAGCGATGGGTGGAGAAATCCCTGGGGTGGGTGTGGCGAAAGGAAGAGGTTCGCTGGCAAGGGGAACTCAATTTTCTATGTCAGAAAGATTGCTGCCTTTAAATGTTGTTTGTATGAAGTGAAAGTTTGACTTCAGGTGTCATCCGATGTGAGATCGCGATCATCGGATAGGTAGTGGTTTTATTCTGCAGCACTTGCTTCACAAAATAATTCTCGATTTGGGCTGGAATGCCACTTGTATTTTTCTGACCCCTTATTATTCGGCGAGTTACCTACAATTTTGGTTTGAGTGATGCTTAGTGTGACTATCTGATCTCGGGAAGGAAAATTTTTTGCCCTGTAAACATTGCTAGATCTGTCACATATGTTCGGTATTGTTCGTCTGTATTATGAATGGACCCTAATAAGTGCTCAATGCAGCCATTTTAATTATCTTTGTACAATTTCAGTGATTGTGTATCAAATAATATCTAATAGAATAGAAAGTGTTTATGTAATATGGGTCATAGTAAATACTGTCTACCGTTTTCCATAAATTGTAAATACCACGAAAACACTAATTTTTTTATTTCAGTTGGCCCCATCGACTATGGCATATCAACACGTCAAAAATACCACATCTGTGATCACACTTCTTCTGTGTGAACGCAATAATGCCATCATAATGGACGGGAGGGAGAAGATAAAACTACTGTGTCCGATGCCTTTCTGATTGGATGAACATGGTGATGAAATTATAATGTCAGGCCTTCTTGACTGGATTTTTCCTTTTCCTTTTGCAGCACAAAATATTGTATCGTATGTGTAAATGCCTCTATATGTATCGCCAGGATTCGTATCGTAACATGACATAATTAAAGGATTCGAAGATTCTTTTCTGCCTGGATTTTAATTATATTTCTTGTCCGCAGAAAATTCTTCCCAATTCGTATGTTTTAGAATCGATACGGATGACATGCGATGGGGGGGAGGCACGATTGAGGGGCGGACGTGTCATGTCAGTGACCATGACAAAAGCATGGGATTAGGATGATTTTGCTGACTGATTTGTTTTGATAAGTTTTATGTTGTATGTGTGTTGTGATTCTCCACTGATTTTATGTAGAAACAATTTATTAAATTTACCCTTTACATTTTGAAAATAGAACAAAAGTGCTGTATATTGAGATTCGCAAATGATTAAATATTTGGAAGATTGTGATTATTTTCGACATTATTGTGTAAAATCCCTGAACTCCTCGATTTGGCATATATTCGTAATCTTGCTTTGATTTCAACTTCACGCGTTTGGCAGGGAATAAAATATTATATATACATGTAGTAGGAAAGAAAATATTCCTTACTCATCAGGAAAACTATCCTAGAGTAGTTCTTACCATTGTGTAAGGCGGTCTTCATCTAGGATATATTTCTTATGGAATGCTCGCAATGATTCGAAAGAATCAATCCTATATGTTTTTTAAAATAAAAAATTTAAATAGACCAACAGAGGTTCAGGCCGTCTTGCGCTTCCAGCTTGCTTGGACATCAAAATTAATTTCTGGTACCGTTCAGTCTTGCCGCACTTCGTGGATTGTGTACTTTTTAAGAGAATGGCTCTGTCTGCTGAAGAGAGTCTGACTTTGGGTCTTCGACGAACATGTACGAAAACGTACAGAAATAAATATGCTGTGTGTTTGGTAAGTTGTTGGAAATTAGCAAAAGACTTTGAACCTCTCCTAGTTAGGGTCATTAGTTTACTCTACTGGCTGTACTGTATCCTCTGGCTCATGAGTACTGCATTACGGAGAATCCAGCGGAAACACACCCGCGCCAGCAAGAGGAAGGGTCGCTAAGTTAGTTAAATCGCCAGCGGTCCTCCAGACACAATAAAGATAAAAATTTAGCATACTTCGTCAAGTTTTCACCTCGTGATCTTGTGAAAACTCATCTAATATCACGAATTTTTTTTGCATGTGCTCGATCATCCGCTCTCGCCGACGATAATTAAGATGTCAAAGAACATCCTTTACTGATCAAGCAGATATTTTTTTTTTCTTATAATATTTTTAGATTGGGATGTTCATGATAATCCTGAAAAAGAAAACAATTAAACTAGAACTATAATTCCTTTTCAACTTCACGGGGGTTGCAGCAGTGATTTCGTCCCAAGTAAATCCAGTCAGTGTGGGTCACCTGACTTCAATCCGCGTTATACCGCCAATGCTGCAAGTGCCTTCTGTTACTGCCATACCTTTACTGGAACATGTAGATGAGTTGACTCGATACTCTCAATAAAACTCTTACTATAATGCACGACCAATAAAATGACTTTCAATATAGTAAATCACAAAACGTTTGAGAAAAGAAAATTAAACATGTTTAATAATAATAACATTTTGAACGTATAACCCTTTGGCTTCGAATAATACTACGAATGCCACAGTAAGAAAAGTGAGTTTACCTCGAGAGTCTTAATTTTTTATTCGTGGGTCAGCGAGGCACGCTTGCCTTCGTGGGTTAATTAATGCCAGCTGGCCCTGGCAATCGCCCAGTGCTCCCTTATGGCCAGCCACTAACTCTCCGCTTGGCTTGGCGATATTGCTAATGTGAAAGAAAAATGTAAGTCCCATTTGCGCAGGCAGTTGCCTCGTGCCCAGGGTGATCCATCTCACACTGCCGAATTTCACCCATTGTCACCCCTGATAGGCATAGTTTATGTCAGTAGCCTTGAATTGTTAGAAGGCAATCATTTTTTAGTTAATATCAAGTTATGGGCCAGGGCCGCGAGAGAGATAAACAGATAAAAGAGGCTCCCATGTAGTTACTCGCCGTGGTGGGAGTATACACATGAGGTTTGATCTAGTTGTGGGTCTATGAAGACCTATGCTTTTTTGGAAGAATTGATGTAAGAGAATGTAGAAAGTTTAAAGTGTGAGAATAGACCAAAGATAAAGCAATTGGCAATGACGATACAAGGGGTTCAGTCGAGGCATGTGTGTCAGACTATGACAAAGTAAACCAAGTGCGTGTTGGGATTACTTGGATATTTATAGTGGGATGGGACCACGGCGTTCATGAAACTATGCAAACATAAATTTAGATTATTTAAACATTTCCTCAAGTAAAGCCAAATTATATTGTATTATTCTTTATCAAGCTTGCATGCCCAAAGATAGATCCGATGCCATGTATGCGGATCATGTGTGTCTGCTAGATATGGCTGCATGCGTTGTGAGACCTTTTGTTCATAATGGTTTTGTATTCCGTTTAAAATGTCGTCAATTGTCCTGTTAGAAATATAACAATTCAAACTACCGTGAGTTAGAGTACACGCCATTGCATCTTTGACTTTTGTTTGTATTAATATGTTGCCGTTTTTTAGCTCAGTCTGAAAACTCCTTTGTATGGAAGGTGGAAATTGTTTACTTTGCTATTTTCTTCATTGACAATTCACATTTATTGTTTGACTTTTTTTACTGTTAGGCAGTATATGGATAAAATTCATCAGTTACATATGCTTGATGTTGTTACGAGGACCACTACACGCCCCTGCGTCGAATTCGGAGAGAGCAAGTGCAACGAACACCCTGAGCCTGATACAGGGTTAGTTCATCGCCATGAGAACTGTTGTTTTATGTATTATCAGATAAACTAGATACTTTTAGTTTTAGATTTACTAGAGCGATAGTTCTGCTGGATTTGCAGCCAGGAATCGATGAGGTATACGTTAAGAGACTTTCTTCAGTTTCGTTTTTCTGATTTCTATAGTTGTGGGTGGAACGAATTTTGTGCAGGTTTGGAAACGCTGGCCTACTCTGTGTGGATGTATGAGTCAGTAGAATGGAGAAGGATGAACATAAGGCTGGTTGAGTGGCTGGGGGTTCATTACGGCTGATAATGTGTATTCCTTCTATTGATTGATTATGAGTATTTAGGTAATTTTCGATAATTGGAAATTAGCCTGCTTTTTTCTCGAGCTTTGAGGGTACTATAGGAAGCCCGAACCACTACCTCTGTGTGCTAGATACCATTTTCGGAATGTTGCGGAAGTGAGGGGTGAAGGTTTCTGGCCTTACAATTTCCTCCATTTTCCCGCCCCTTTTCCTATAGAAAATGGACAATGGTTGGTGAATGGACAGCACTTGATACGCGAGGTGTTCTTACGTGATCACCAGCCAGCCGCACAACATGGCAGGTTATGTCAGCAAGGATTATCTCTGCATATTATCCACCCCTTATTGCGTCGGTTTCGTATCTTTACAATGCTTTGCGAATGCAGTGAAGACTCGACCTGGGCTTTTAATTACTCCAACGACTTTGTCGCATAATAACTAACTGAGCACCTGTGAAACCGAATATAACAGTAGTCTAAGTATTTTTGGTACTCATTGTGGATTAACGTTGGAATATTTAGTCTTTTATGTGTATTTAGTGGGTACTATGCTCTTTGCCATTATTAGATAGTTATCAGATGACATATTTTTTTCTTATTATTCGTACTATGTGTGTTAGCGCCAGATATATGATCCTTACAACTACGCAGACTTTGCCGGCCTTCATTTTAATTTCAGTTTAATATGAAGTATCGCATGTTTTTGTCGTTCGCAATGTAGATGAGAAAAGCTTCTTTTAAAAGTAAGTTTGTTTCTGTTACAAAGTTTGTTCAAGTGGAAAGAGAATAAAGCGATTTAGCCACAACTAACGGACTATGCCTTATTGCTCGCTCATTTTTCATTTTGTTCCATTGTGATTTTGATTTGTATTTATACTTCACTCTCAGACATATGGCTTGCCTTCACCTACCAGACCAGCGCTATATACCCAAGAAGGGAAGACCGCGTGATGAAATAATTGCGTCCAAGCCGCAGATAAAAATTATATTTAAACATGTTTGGTTAAGTATATGGGCTTAACCCACTACTGATTGCGGAAATGCCACACCAATGACCACCCACTCACCCCCCCCCCCCTTTCAGGCCTTCAGACGATCCATCTCGCTGGCTCATGCTTTACTAACATATATCTTTCATTATCCATTTTATTGAAATTCACTCTGTATCCAAGAATAGGAACACAGCTTGCCCAAAAAGGAACACAACTAGACACAGCTCACTCGATAGCCAGACAGTATACTGCAAGAAGTATAGCTACACTGCCAAACTGCACTCTACAACGGACGAAAGCATTCCAAAAGGAACTGAACCTCTATTGGTAAAGTCAAAGTGCGAGTTAGTGGTGAAGGTATCTATATGGGGGCGATAGTTGAAACCCTTTACAGCGTCTCCTACCTTAATATGCATATACTGTGAATAAAAGATTTTTTGGCCAAATTTAGTAATAACAAATATATCCGCGACGTTATCTCATGGTGATTTTCTGGAATTGTCGAGCCAGCTATTCATTACCCTTACTGGGACTGTGCTGTTGTTTGGCATTTCAAATTGTATGGACATATTATACTCCTCAAATTAAGACAAATGTCATTGTGTACGCCTTCCAGCGTCCCACATATCCTCTCCATAGCACCGTCATCTTATAGCTTGTGATATGATGCGGGTTCTTCATTTTCCTCAATAGCTTACATTAGAGTTCTACCAGTTTTTCACATATGTCATTCCGTTATTTTCGTTTGTCCTTATTCTACGTATACCCCCCACCCCCCCCCCCACCCATCTATGAAACACAAGATTCCTGATAAACTTTGTACTATTGACTATATAAGAATAATTGTATTAACGATTATAAAAGAGAAATACCATTTATATTTTGTACAACATATCTTGTCACTAGTTATAGCAAAAATTCGAATGATTCTATAGCTATGTTGGGTCTAGGGTTGAATTTAATTACTGAAATCGATAGCGTACTAATCGCGCTCTGCTGACTTCGATACCTCTCTGAATTTCATATACTTCTATTCAGTTTGTGTCTGTTATCGTTGTTGATGATTTATTATTTTGTACATCGTTGAAATTTGGTTCATGTAGTTACCTCTGTTAACTACTTGTACTGCACCTGCATTGTTACTGCCATACAGGATCCGCGCAACACAAAGGCACGAGAGGAAGGGTTAAGTAGTTAGTCCAGCGTGATCCCCAGGAAAAAATAAAATGCCAGATAATGACTTTTATCACTACAAAATAAATCAGACTTTAAGGATTTCATATAGCGACTTGAAAAAACTATAGAATGTACTGAATCCACAATCGCTCAGTATATATGACTAATGGATCGATATATGATTTGAGTTTACTTCACCGTTGTACTCCAGGGCGTCCACGTGTAGTGCGGGGCACACGTATCTTGACGCCGCTGTGGGTGGGGGGACTTGTCATTTTTTCATTTGTCATTATGTTTTTCAGCTTCGAATTTAAGACATTTATTTAAACCTCAATTGTTCTTGTCACTAATAACGATGCAGAATATCAGCCCATGCGGCAGAAAAACCCATATCATTGTGGCGCAAATCTTTACATTTAACGGGAGAGGTATTTGCTGCCGTGTTCCTGTCACATCGATCAACATCAGAATTACATTGATAAGTTTTTAGCAGTCGGCCAAGTCTGGGACACGTTCATGCGAACATGGAGGTGAAGATCAACTTTGTCTTCCTTGTTGATTTTTTTTTATGACGCATTATTGGAGGTCTGATAGTTCACCCATTGCCCGCGGTTGACTAGGGTTAGCCAATTAGTTGTTGAAAGATTATGATCTTTAGGGTGATGATCGCCTTTTCCTGGTACCTCGATACCTTAGAAAACCCCCCCCCCCCCCCACACCAAGTTATTACACTCTGAAGTGTTGGTGAGTGGGGGAGCTATGGATGAATGAGAAACCATGGTGGATTCGAAACCCGAGAGCTCTTCAACATGCGCGAATAGCATGAACAATGTTTATGACACTGAGGTAGGACCGATCGCGTCCTAAGTCCTTTTTTTTTGTTTACTGGCGGTGTATATGCTTGCTTGATGGAGTGATCGCAGCGTTTGCGCAGAACTTGTAATTAGAGTTTCAAGCAAGTCCCGACACGTGTCAGGCAAATGCCCTAGCACGAGCATTGAGAAGATACCTCAGTGTGCTTAGATCTCTTGATTAGCCAAACATGGGGAAAGAGATCATATCCTTTCCAGATTGTAACCCCCTGGTTTCATCTATAATAGGCTGTGCCTGATACACATGAGCGGACACTTTGTTTAAGTGGCGCGGACGTTCCACTCTCTCGGCAGCGTACATCCCCACCTGAAATAAAGATGGATCCTATACGAAAAGGTCATAGTATTGAGAAAAAAAGCGGATATCCTCGAAGTTCATTGTCTTTTGCGCAGAGAATGGTTTTTACTCATATAAGTCTCATAGCTGCCATTATAGCCATGAGGGCTATTTCTCAAAATAGATTTCTATTTTATATCTAAACGAGTAGGCTCTCTAGGATTTATCAGATTGAGTTAGTCCTTGCCGAGCAGAGGGAAAGCGCGAGAAGACTGCCATTTAACCATTATGGTGGAGACCACGGCCCCTCTCGTGCTTGACAACGTTCACTTGCGCCGGAATCCGGGGTGAAAGTGGTTTAGGACTTCAAACATTTATACTCTACGTCTTGATCATATACTTTATTTTTCCTGATCGCCCTGCGACTATTGCGTTTGCGCTGCCGACGGAAGCCGTATAGCAGTGCTTACTGTATTTATATATTTAGTATATATGCGTCCCCATGTGCACCAGTGAGGCGTTCAGCCAGACCTCTCGCATATAATGCAACCATCACATGGATTCTAAACTCAGGACGATTAGTGGATGCGCTAGCAACTCTAAAGCGATACCATTCCCATCGACTATTACCGATTAAGTCATAACCCCGGCGTGCTCCCCTTGAGAAAGTCATGTTGCTTTTACGAATGGTATGCCTATTCGTTTCAATTTATTTTCCAGATTCCTGCAGCAGACTGAACAAGATTTGCCGTACCTGAACGTGATGGTCTAACATACAAAGCAGTTTCTGCTGCCAACAATCACGCTTTTGAATCCTGGTCTTAAAACTCATGATCCAGTACAGGTTATGTTTCCCAAACATAAAGAATTTATATTTTATGATGCCCTGGGTTTAGTTATTAACTACTAAAAACATTAAATTTCATTAGCAGAGTATTCGTGATTAATGCTGTCTTTGCCGTCACTTCGGGGGACGTGATCTAACTACTTAATCCTTCCTACTGTGGCTTTGTTGGTGTTTGCGGATCCAATATGTAGTTGATATCGTCACTCCGATTTCGTTTTTTTTTTTTTACTTCGCATAATTATTCTTTTGTGCTTACATTCATGTCCCTATAGCCACTCCTTTCTTAGAATCATACTTCACTCACTCTACCCACTGTTTACAGGTCTCGGGACTATACTTAACCGGCGTTATTTACTATTGCTAGACATTCCTCTCTTTTATATTAATATAATAAGTAAATTTCTTTTGTATACCACATTTTTAAAATGCCCTTGCTCTCGAAGAAGTCTGACTCTGGACTTTGGTCAGGACGAAAACATTACAGAGAAATAAATTTGTGTGTTAAGTTGTTACGCAAAGCCTTTGAATTCCTATCTGGTTAGAGTATTAATAATTGTTTCAGTTACAGTTTGCGTTTTGTCACCAGAAGCCTCAAAAGATTCCTTTTTTTAACTTCCAATAGTCCTTTGACTTGTAATCTTCTTCCAATTTTATCATGATAATATCGGCCCACTTTACTGTTCCTGTCTAACGGAAAACCTATTTCCTAATGGCGATTTAAGTTAGCTAGAGAGATGTTAGCGTTACTACTTACTTTGCCCTGGTAGTCGAGATTTGATATATTCGCCCAAAAATTACCGGTCCCTTATTAGCCCATGTGAATTGCCAGCAGGTGTGCTGCCATCTCCACTGTGAGATGACAATAAAACTACCTTCCATTCTAACTTCTTCACATTTATACATGGATCAAATCAGTCACGATGCTAAAAATTGTCCTGAATATTTTTGGAATCATAAATTGGAAAGAATCTCGCCTTAAAATGGAATCGGATCTGGGGTCAGTAAGAATTCTACAATCGTTAATAGCGCTAGGGAAAATGAACACTTTCCACAAATGATGTTGTTCATATAATGTAATTGCTCGGCCCTCCTGCTGAGTATAAGGGCCGTTGGTTCAGATTGATCCCACTACTTCTCCAACAACTACTAACCCTGTTTGGTCTATAAGCTGGCTTTCGCCTGGCTATAGCCGCCATTGCTCACGGATGCATCCAACCTCTATTTTTTCGTAACAACCACTAACCCTGTACGTCTTATAAAGTGCTTACTTTTGCGTATTAGGAGCTTCTGCTCGGTTGACTCCCCTCTTTCCAACAAATCACTTTCAACCCTGTTTGTCTGATAAGTGGGCTGTTCGGTATTGCTAGGCCTTGCTCATAGGGTGCATCCACTTACTTTTCCATCAACACACTAAACCCTAAGTTTGTCTTATAAGTTGGCCGTCTGGTATAGGACCCTTTGACTCGGAGTGTGATCCACTCTTTCCGCTAACAAACATTCGTAATAACTCCTGTTTGTATACGCTAGTATAAGTGCGCTAAGCCCTGGTATGCAGGACGCATTGCTCAGACGTGATCCACTCTTTCACAGATAAGACTATCTAAAACCGCACTGGAGTGTTGTGCATCATAACGCATGGCCCGCTGGTTAGTAGGACGATTGCTCAGAAGTGCTCCCAATCCACTCTATCTCCAATAACCACAACCCTCTGTTTGCTCTATAAGTGCAGTCCGCTGGTTATCGCCGACTTCTTTAGCCTCAGAGTGCTCCACTCTTTTCCCAGCACAACGCCGTAACCAAGTTTGATCTGTATCAAGTGGGCCGTCTGCGTATAGGACGTATGAGTCTCCAGCAGTGATCCACTCTTGTCCCAATAACACTAGAACCCTGGTTTTTGCGTTATTAGATGTGAGACCTGCCTGTTGGTCTTACTGGATATAGGACCTGGATTGCCTCCAGAATAATCCACGCGTTCCAACAACACTAACCGTATCTGTCTATAAGTTGTGCTCCTTGGTACAGAGACCTTGCTCAGCATTGATCCTCTCTTTCCAGCAAACACCTAAGCACTGCTTTGTCTATAAGTGGTGCCTCTGCTCGGGGTGGTTATAGGGAACTTTTTGACTCAAGAGTGATCCACTACTATTCTCATAACACCTATAACCTGTTGTCTATTAGTAACTGAGCCGCTGGTAGTTCGGACGTTTGCTCAGATGGTGTAGAACATAACTCTTACTCAATAAGACAACTAGAACCATGCGTTGATCATGTGATAAGTGGACCGGGCCGCTCTGGGTTATAAGACGGTTGCCTCAGAAGCTGACTCCACTGTCTTTCCTAACAACGCTACCACTCTTGTTATGTACTATAAGTGGGCTAGCTGGGTACAAGGATCCACTGCTCAGATTGAATCCACTCTTCCAACAACATTTTCCCTGTTTGTCTATAAGTGGCTCCTGTTACAGGACCTTGCTCAGATTGTCCACTCTTCTACAACACTAACCTCTGTTTGTCTATAAGGTGGCTGTTCGTACTCGACGCTGCCTACCAGTGATCCGTTCGCTCAGAATAATACTATCCCTTTTCTCAATAAGTGGCCGCAAGTAAAGGGACTAACCCTGTGTGATCCACTCCTTTCCTCTAACACTAACCCTGGCTGTCTATAAGTAGCCGCTGGTACAGGACGTTTGTACAGCGCTTGAATCCACTTCTTTTGCCTACCTAAACACTAAGCGCTATGTTTGTCCTATAAGTGGCCGCTGGTATAGGACTGTTGCTCAGAAGTGATCTCAGCATCTTTCTTATTAACAATAACCCTGTTTTGCTATAAGGAGCCGCTCGTATAGGGACGTTGCTCACGAGTTATCCACTAACGCGAACAACAACGGCCCGCGTATGTCTATAAGTAGGCCGCTGTATAAGACTTGCAGAGTATGCATCCACCATCCTTCTTCCAACAACTCGTAACCATGTTTGGGTACTATAAGTGGCTGCTGGTACACAGATCCGTGGGTCAGATTAATCCACCTCGTTCCAAACAACGCTATCCCTGTTTGTCTATGAGTTGATCCTGTTACAGGACCTTTTCTCAACTGATCCACTCTAACCAGCAAGCTTTACTCTGTTTGTCCTATAAGCTGGCCGCGGGTATAGGACTGTTGCTCAAGAAGCCTGTGCTCCACTCTTTCCAACAACACTAACCCGCACACTGTTCTGTCTAATAATGTGGTCAAGTCCCGTGCAAGTAGCTTGCGGGTATAGGACGTTGCCACCTGCCTCAGATGTGAACCACTTTTGTCCAATACCAAGACTAACCTGGTTTGCTCATATAAGTGGCGCTGCCTGGTACAGGACCATCCATGCCTCAGAGTTATCCACTCTTTTCCAACAACGCTCTAACCCTGCTTTGTCTATAAGTACGGCTCCTGGCACTTGGCCTACAGGACCTTTCTGTCAGATTGATCCACTCTTTCCAGCAACCGCTAACCCTGTTTCGTCTCTTCGTGGGCCGCTGGTATAGGAACGTTGCCTCCAGAGTGATCCACTCTTATCCAAACCACGCTGGGCATGTTTGCTATAAGTGACTGCTGTGCAGGATCCCAGCTCAATGTATCCACTGCTTATCCAATAGACACTAACCCTTGTTGTCTATAAAAGTGGCCGCTTGTCGCCGTACAAGGACCTTGCTCCGAGGTATCCACTGCTTTCCACGCCAACGCTAACCCTGTTTGTCTATAAGTGGCTGTTGGTACAGGACGCCGCACCAAGTGATCCACTCGGTCCAACAACCGCTAACTATGTTTGTCTATAAGTGATGCGGTCCACTACTTTCCCCAAGTGAAACACTCACTCCAACAAACACTGCTTTCTGATTTGTCTATAAGTGGGCGCTGGTTATAGGTACGCTGCGGAGAAGCTATCCACTCCCTTGCAATCCGACTGTGCCTGTATGTCTATAACTGGCCGCTGGTATAGCAACGACCTTAACAGTGCCTGACTTTTCCTCAATAACACTTGGCCCTGTTTGTCAACTAAGTGGCTAGCTGGTAAAACGACGGTTGCTCAGAGTGATCCTCTCTTTTTCCAACACCGCTAAACCATGTCTGTGTCCTGGATATTGTGGGGCTCGCCGCGTACAAGATCCTTCACCAGTATTGAATCCACTCTTTTCCAACAACACTAACCCTCGCTTCTGTCTATCAGTGGCCGCTGTATAGAACGTTGCTCAGACTGAGCGACCCTTTGCCAATAACACTAACCCTTTAGTCTCCAAGTATGCCCCTCTTCTATAGCACGTTGCTCACATAACCCACATGTTTCCAATAACTATAACCCTGTTTGGCTGTCAGTGAGCAGCGACTAGAGTTTGCTCAGGGGGAGTGATCCACACCTTGCCAACAAACGCTAACTCCAGTTTGTCTATAAGTGGCTGCCTGGGTATAGGACGTTGACTCAGCAGTGATCCCACTCTTTCCAATAACGCTAACTCTTTTATCCCCTATAAGTGGCCGCTGTATAGGACGTGCTCCAGAGTGATCCACTCTTTCCAATAACGCTGGCCATGTTTGTCTATACAGTGGCTGCTGTACTACGTTGCTCAGAGTTGATCCATCTCTTCTCCCATACACACTAACCCCTGTTTGTCTATAAGTGGCTTCCTGGTACAGAGCATTGCTCAATGATCGAGACTTCGTGCAACACTAACCCTGTTTGTCTATAATGGGCCCCCCCCCCAGGACGTTGCTCAGAGTGATCCCACTCGCTTTCAATAACACTAACCCCGTTGTGATCGTATGAAGTGCGCCCGCTGGTCTAGACGCGTTGCTCTAGAGTGCATTCCAAATCCTTTTCCAACAACGCTAACCATGGTTTGTCTATAAGTGGCCTGCTGTGTCTACGCGACGTTGCTCCGAGTGCTCCACTTCTTATTCAATAACACCAACCCTGTTTTCTTTAAGTGGCCGCCTGGTTTCTGACCTTGCGACAGCGTGATCCGCGCTTTCGGGGATCGCTAACCCCTGCTGGACTATAAATAGGACGTTGGTATAAGACGTTGCTCAGAGTGATCCACTCTTTCCTTAAAACCACTAACCCTGTTTGTCTATTAGTGGCCGCTGTATAGACGTTGCTCAGAGAGATCCACATCTTTCCAACTGGGATAAACCATGTTTGGTCCCTAAATACGTGGCTCACGGTCAGAGATGACTGCTCAAGTGATCTACTCTTATCCAAGAACACAAACCGTGATTTGACTTCTAATAGTGGCCGTGGTATAAAGGACCTTGGCTACAGAGTGGAAATCCGCTCCTTTCCCCAGCTACTCGGCTCTAACACCTGTTTCTTGCGTTATATGTGGCCGTCTGGGTATAGGGACGTTGCTCAGCAGGTGATTCACTCTGCTCAATAACGCTAACATTCAGTTTATGCTCTATAAGTCCGGCCCGCCCTGCATGGTTCTAGGACGTTGCCCTCAGATGTGAATCCACTCACTTATACCAACAAACGCTAACCATTTTTCAGTCTATACCGTGGCTGCTTGGCCCTACAGGATCCTGCTCAATTAATCCGACTCTCTTCCACGAACGCTAACCACTGTTGGTACTACTAAGTGCGCTCCTGGTACAGGACCTTGACTCAGATTGATCCACTCTTTCCAAGCAACACCTAACTCCATGTTTTGTCTTATAAAGTGCGCGTCCTTGGTATAAGTGGACGGTTTGTCAGTAAGTGATCCTCACTTGCTTTCAACGCTATCCACTAACTGTCTAACACTGGCGCATCTTATAAGACGTTGCACACGTTAACCACTCTTTCCACGGACGCTAACCCTGCTTGCTATTATGGACGCTGTCATAGGACGTTGCATCCATTGTGTTCCAGCCCAACGGTAACCTCTTACCCTAGTTCGTCTATAAGTGGCCCGCCTGGTAATAGGACGTTGCTCTCGCGATTATCCCCACTTCTTTCCCATAAAACACACACCCTGTTTGTCTATAACCTGGCCACCGGTAACCTCACGTTGCCCACAGTGATCCACACTTTCCATGCACAAGTCTAACCCTGTTTTGTCTATAAGTGGCCGCTGTAATAGGACCTTGCTTCAAGTGATCCACTGTATGTATCAATATTAACACCTGTGGGTCCGCTAAGTGGCACGCTGGTATACGGAACTTGCCCTCAGGTGTGATTCCACTCTTTTCCAGCAACGCATAACCCCTGTGTTTCGTCTATAAGTGGAGCCGGCTTTTTGGTTATAGCCGAAACGTTGCCTCGTAGTGCATCCACCTCTTTCCCAATAGCATAACCTGAGAAAGCTGTTTTTTGTGCTATACAGTGGCCGCCTGGTATAGCGAACGTTGCCCTCAGAGATCGATCCACTCTTTACACACAACGCTACCACCATGGCTTAGTCTTTATAAGTGCGCGGCTGTATAGGTGTTGCTCAAGTGATCCACTCTCAGCAGTTGCACTATCCACCGTTTGTCTACCATAACACTGGTAAGGACCCTTGCTTTGATCTGATCCAAGCTTTGGAGCAACGCTAACCCTTTCGTCTATATGTGACCGCTGGTAAAGGAACGTTGATGTGAGGTGACTCTCTTCTGTCCAAGAACGCGAACTCCTGGTCTGATCTATAATCGGTGGACCGCTCGCCGTATCAGGACGGTTGCTCTTCAGAACCTGTAGATCCACTCATTTTCCAATATCACGAATATACACCTGTTTGCTCTGACTAGAGTGGCCGGGGCTCGCGTATAGTGACGTTGCTCAGAGTGATCCACCTTACCTTACCACGAGCAACACTAACCATGTTTTGTCCTATAAGTGGCTGCTGGGTACAGGTGTCACGCTCAGATTGCCATCCACTCTTTATCCCGCCAACACGAACCCATTTGTTGTCTGTAAGTGGCCGCTGGTATAGACTTGCTGGCATTGATCCAGTCTTCCACAGGACGTAACCATGTTTGTCTATAAGTGGCCGCTGTATCAGGACATATGCTCACAGTCATCCACTCTTTCCTAAAAACACATAACCCCTTTTTGTCTTATAAGTGGCTCCTCGTACTCTAACGTGGTGGGGGTGATCCACTCTTCCAGCAACACTAACCTTTTGTATTAGGTGGCCGTTTGCTACAGTACCTTGCTCAATTGATCCACGCTTCCAGCAACGCTAACCTGTTTGTCTATAAGTGGACTTCCTGGTACACGGACCTTGCTCAGAGTGATCTACTCTTTCCAGTAGCGATAATTATGTTTTGACGTTTAAGTGGCTGCTGGTATAGACGTTTGCTCAGAGTGATCCACATCTTTCCAATAACGCTAACCACTGTTTTAGTCTATAAAGTGGCTTGCCTTGGTAGAGGACGTTGCTCAAGTGATACACTTGTCAAGAACACTAACCATGTATTTCGATAAGTGTCCGCGGTAGAGGAACGTTGATCAGAGTGATCCACTCTTTCCAACAACACTAACCATGTTATGTCTATAAGTAGGGCCGCTGGTATTAGGACGTTGCCTCTAGAGTGCCATCCACTCTTGCCAACAATCACTCAACCCTGTTTGGTCTATCAAGTGCGCGCCAGTTCTGCCGTATAGGACGATGCACTCAAGATGTGATCCACTCACTCCCAATGAACACTAAACCGCCCTGGTTATGTCTTTTAGACGTGGCCCGCACTGCGTTTACAGGACCTTTGCTCAGCGGGATCCACTCCTTAGGCTTCAGCCCAACGCATAAACCGCGGAATTGTACTTATAAGTGGCCGCTGTTACGGTATAGGCATGTTTTTCTTCTGAGTGATCCACCCTTCTTTCCAATTAACACCTAACCTTGTTTTGTCCTGATAAGTGGGCCGCCTGGTATTAGGCACGTTAAGCTCAGAGTTGGATCCAAAACTCTTTCCAATATAACACTAACCCTGTTGTGTCTATAAGTGGCCCGCTAGCTCACGCTCGTTGCTGAGCGTATCCACTCTTTCCTGCCAATAACACAACGTGATCTGTCTATAAAGTGTCTCTGGTATAGGTCGTAACAACCCGTGAGCCCACTCTTTATAACATCGCTGGCCATGTTTGTCTATAAGAGGCGCTGGTATAGAGACCTTGCCCTCAGAGGCTGATGCACTCTTTTGCCAAAATAACACTTAACCCTGTTTGTCCCTATGTACAGTGGACCGCTGCGTAATAGCGACCTTGCTCAGAGTGAGCCACATCTCGCGTTTCCACGCTAACAACGTTTGTCCTATAAGTGGCTGCTGTTTTAGTTCGTATATCAGATGATCCACTCTTTCCACTAACACTAACCCTTTTTTGACTAAAAGTGGCCGCATCGTATAGACGTTAGCTCAGCGGTGATCCACTACTTTTCCAGATAACGCTAACCCTAGTTTGACTATAAGTGTCGCTGGTATAATTGGACGTTGCTCAGAGTGATCACACTCTGGCCAACAACACTAAACCCAGTGTTCGTCTGAGAATGTGGGCCGCCGGCTGCGTTATACTAGACTGTTGCTCAGAAGTGATCCTCTCTTCTCCAACAACACTAAACCCTGTTTTGCATAACTAACCCTTGGTTTGATAGACGTTCTATCACAGTGAGCCGCTCTTTCCAATACCAACTAACCCTTCTGTCCTCATGGCTCTAGCTGTATAGGACGATGCTCAGAGTGATCCAACTCTTTTCACCAACTCTAACCCCTGTTTGTCTATAACGAGGCCGCTGGGATAGGACCATTATAGGGAGTGGGTCGTTTTTAGCCCTCAGAGCTGATCCGGTTTTTGTCTATAATGGCCGCTGGTATCGACGTTGAACCGAGTGTTTGTCTATAGCGTTGGGGAATGAACCTAGTTTGTCCGTGGGTGAATCAGGTACAGGACCTTGGCTCAGAGGTGATCCTACTCTGCTTTTCAACAACGCCTCTATACCGGGTTTGTCTTATAGAGTGTGCCTCACTGGTACAGGCCCTTGGCTTCTAGATTGGAATCCACTCTTTCCCATGCAACATCGAACCATGTTGTGGTCATATAGGTGGCGGTTGGGATAGGACTTTACTCAGAGGGGATCCATTCGCTCCAAGATTACTATCCACGCCCCTCCTATAAGTGGCCGCTGGATAGGACGTTCTCACTGTGATCCACTCTTTCCAATACGACTAACCCGTCTTGGCTCTATAAGTGGTGCCTCTGGATATAGGAACCTTTCGCTCAGAAGTGCATCCAACTTCTTTCCAATACAATCGCTGAATCACATGTGATGTCTTATAAAGTGGCTGCTTGCTAGTGTATAGGACGTTTGCCCCTCCTCAGAGTTGATCCACTCGTTCCAACAACGCCTACCATGTTATGTCTATCAGTGGCCATGCTGGGTATAGGACGTTCGCTCAGTGTGATTCCACTCTTGCCCAATTAACACTAACCCTGTTTTGTCTTATAAAAGGTGCCGCTGGGTAATAGACGTTGCTCAGAGTGATCCACAAGTTCCAATAACACTAACCCTTTTATCTAGAAGTGGCCGCTGGTAGAGGTTGTTTGCTCAAGAGTGCATCCACTCTTATTCCAACAACACATAACCCTGTGTTGTCGATAAGTGGCCGCCTGGGTAGATAGGACGTTGCTTCAGAAGTGATCCACTCGCGTTCCAATAAACGCACCAACCCGGCATTCTTTGTCTATAAAGTGGCGCCGACTCTCGGTATAAGGAACGGTTGCACAGAGTGATCGCCACTCTTTCCCATTAACACGTAACTGTTTTCTTCAATAAGCTGGGGGACCCTGCTGGATCATAGGACCCTTGCTCAGAGTGATACACTCTTTCCAGCAACCGCTTAACCCAGGTGTTATCGTAGTAACGTGGCGAGACCCGCGTGGTATATAGCGACTGATTGCTCAGTATGATTCCACTACTTTCCAATAACACTAGTCCCTGTTTGGTCCTTTATAAGTCGGCCCGTGGGCTGGTACTAGGAACGTCTGCTCAAGAGGGATCCACTACTTATCCAATAACGCACTAAAACCTGTTTTGTCTAATAAAGTGCGCCGCTGGTTATATAGGACGTTAGCCCCTCCGAGTGATCCAACTCTTTTCCAATAACACTAACCCTGTTCTGATTCTATAAGTATGGTGCCGCCATGGGTATGAGGACGTTGCCTCAGAGTGTTCCAATCTTTTTCCAACTACGCCTAACCATGAATTGTCTATAAGTTGCCGCTGGTATAGGACGTTTCCTCAGAACTGATCACACTCGTTAAGGACATTGCTAATCATGTTTGCCTAGTAAGTGATCGCGGTATAGACGTTGCTCAGAGTGATCCACTCTTTCCAGTCACCTTAACCCAGATTTGTCTATAAGTGTCCGCCTGGTATAGGACGGTCTGCTCAGAAGTGGATACCACTTCTATCTTCCCCACAACGCTAACCATGATTGCTTGGCTATTAAGTGGCCTGCCCCCTTCGGTATAGGAAGCTTTGCGCTTCGAGTGATCACTCGCTTATCCCAAGAACACTAACCCTGTTTGGTACTTAAATAAGTGGCGCCTGGATTATAGTGACGTTTGCTCAGAGTGCACCACTCCTTTCCAACAACAAAAAAACTAACCATGTTTTCCAGTCTATAAGTGGCGGGTGCCTGCTGGTATAGGACGTTTGCCCCTCATAGGTGATCCACTCTTTTCAATAACACTAACTCGTGCTTTGTCTATAATCGTGGTCCGCTGGTATAGGCTGTTGCTCAGATGTGATCCACTCTTTCTGAACAACACTAACCTGGCTTGTGTTTGTCTATAATGTGGGTCTCCGACCATAGGCAGCCGCTGGTTATAAACCGACTGTTGCCTCGCAGAGTGATCCACTCTTTCAATGCACCATAACCCTTGACCTCGTTTGTCCTATAAGTGGCCAGATGGTATGGACGAGATGCCTCAGCGTGATCAACTCTTTCCAATAACACTAACCCTGTTAGTCTATAAGTGGCCCGCTGCTATAGACCTTGCTGGCAGAGTGCTCCACTCCTTTCCTAGCAAACGCTAACCCCTGTTTGTCTATAAGTCGGCCCTGCCATAGTCTAGGACGCTTGCTCAGAGTGCATCCACTCTATTCCAAAAAACCACTACCTGTTGTCTGTAGACGTGGCGCTGGTATCGGGCGGTGCTCCGAGGGCTCCCTCTTTTCCCGACCGTCCCTGGTTCTGCTTATCGTGGCTGTGGACCAGGAGCTGCTACAGGCGAACCTGATTCAATAACCCTCTCGTCTCTTAGTCTCTAACATGGCGTGGTCTCGCACTGTAGCATGCACCCCATTTTCGCGCTGGTAACAGTAGTTCTCCGTGGGGCTAGTATCGGATCACTAGCGTTGCTAATATTAAATAATAACACCTGTGAATTATACGTGGCCGCTGGAACGGAACAAACGCCGCTAGCTCCACCATTATACCACAACGTACATGTTATAAGTATCCGTGGTGTGGTATTAGGACGTTGCTCAGAGGTGATCCACTCTTTGTCTTGATTTTCTACAAACAGAGCTAACCCTGTTAGGTCTATAACGTGGCCGCCTGAGCCCTACAGGACGTCCCTGCCCGCAGAAAGTGAACTACCTCTCTTACAATAACACTAACCCTGTTTTGTCTATAAAGTAGGCGCTTCATGTGGATATAGGGACCGATGCCTCAGAGTGAATAACTCTTTTTAGCAACGTCTACACCTCTGATTAGTCTATAAGTTGGCCCGTGCATGGTATAGACGATTGCCCGTCAGAGTGCTCCACTCCTTTTTCAATAACACATAACCCTGTTTGTCTAGCATCAAGGCGAGGAGCTGGCCGTGGCTCAGAGTGATCCGTTGTATTTCACAAGGACTCACTGTTTGTCTATCAGCGAGGCGTGGTATATGCGTTGCTCAGAGTGATCCACTCCTATTCCCAACCTCCCCAAATGTTCTCGTGGCCGTGGAATAGGACCATGCTCAGAGAGCTCCCTCTTTCAATCGCCCATAACCCTGTGGCCGCTAAGTGGCGCTGGTATCGTGACGCTTGCTCATGAGTGATCCACTCTTCTCCAATACACTAACCCTGTTTTGTCTGAATAAAGTAGGCTGTGGGTTATAGGCCGATGCCTCAGCCGGTGCTCCACATCATTCCCACTAACACTAACCCTGTTTGTCTGAATCAGTGGCGTGGTATTAGGACCGATGCCCTCAGAGTGCATCCACCTCCTTTCCAGCAACGACTTTAACCTGTTTGTCTATCAGTGCGGTCCGCCCGTATAGGCCGTTGCTCAGAGTGACTCCACTCTTCCCTTAAACACTCACCTGTTTGTCTTCTTTGTGCGGGTTTATGTTATTTTTTTTATTTGTTTTTTTTTTGCAATCACCCCTTTTTTTGTTTTATTTGATTTGTTTTTTTTTTGGTTTTTTTTTTTTTTTTTGTGTGCTTTCGATTCATTCCAAAGCAATTTTTTTTTTTTTTTTTTTTTTTTGTGTTTTTTGTCTTGTTGTTTGTTTTTTTTTTGCTTTTTTTTTCCCATAACCTCATTCTGTTTGTTTGTGTTTTGGCCGATTTTCTTTTTCCCTTTTTTTATTGATGGTGGCTGTCCAACCCACTCATTGTTTTTTTGTTTACGTGGTTTTTGTGGTTGTTCTTTTTTCAGGTTGCATGTTGATAACTTTTTATTTATTTTTTTTTTTTTTGTTTTACGTGTTTTGTGGTCCGGGGTTTTGTTTCGGGTTCATTTTTTATCTGTGTTCCAACAACTCTTTTTTTGTTTGTCCTCTTTTTGGCGTGGTCATCGTTTTGTTTTTGTTTTTTTTGATTTTGTTTTTTTTTTTTTTTTTTGTTTTGTTTTTCTATAAGTGGCCGCTGGTATAGGACGTTGCTCAGAGTGATCCACTCTTTCCAATAACACTAACCCTGTTTGTCTATAGTGCCGCTGGTATAGGACCTTGCTCAGAGTGATCCACTCTTTCCAGCAACGCTAACCCTGTTTGTCTATAAGTGGCCGCTGTATAGGACGTTCTCAGAGTGATCCACTCTTTCCAATAACACTAACCCTGTTTGTCTATAAGTGCCGCTGGTATAGGACGTTGCTCAGAGTGATCCACTCTTTCCAACAACACTAACCCTGTTTGTCTATAAGTGGCTGCTGGTATAGGACGTTGCTCAGAGTGATCCCACTCTTTCCAATAACACTAACCCTGTTTGTCTATAAGTGGCCGCTGTATAGGACGTTGCTCAGAGTGATCCACTCTTTCCAACAACACTTAACCTGTTTGTCTATAAGTGGCTGCTGGTATAGGACGTTGCTCAGAGTGATCCACTCTTTCCAATAACACTAACCCTGTTTGTCTATAAGTGGCCGTGGTATAGGACGTTGCTCAGAGTGATCCACTCTTTCCAATAACACTAACCCTGTTTGTCTATAAGTGGCCGCTGGTATAGGACGTTGCTCAGATTAATCCACTCTTTCCAACAACACTAACCCTGTTCGTCTAGTGGTTTACCACCCTGCACTCTTTAGAGTGGATCACCCCTCGACAATGCTCTATATGTGTGGGCAGATTCTCTTTTATGTTGTCAAATTTTATTTACAGGGAAAAACAGTCTCCTTAGCTCGAGCGATTGACATTCCACGAGCAATATTGAACTTCCGTTTCTTCGCGACGGCAATTTTACACATACAGACGGAATCAGTCGAACAAAAAGTTCAATGCGAAGCCCTGAACTATGTTCTAAGGCAGCCACTGGGTGTCGCTGGTCTTATCAGGTATTGTTTTTATTGCGGCCAGTGGGTGCAAGCTTTAGAATTGTCCAACATATTTGTAGATATAGCTTTACCATCGTCTAGGGTAGATACCACTTACTGCACTCATTGAACTTATTTTTTGACTGGAATCATCTCATTAAGCAAATTTATATTTTTATTGCAGGCTTTTGTTATGAATAATCCAGGTCGCATTTTTCATGTTGCTCAGACACCTAGAAAAAAATGTTCTTATCAGAAAATATTTACTGAACAAAAACTAGCATTTTCCCTACATCATGCTCAGAAGTATAGAAATGCCACCACATTTTCTCAAGCATAGGCCACAATAGGACCGAGTCCTAATGGTGTGACCCCTCAGTGGCTCGTACTTAACAAAAACTATGTTATACCAATATTTAGCTTGATTAGGTTGTTCTATAATAATCACAATTGCCAAATATCTTTAACACCATCATTACCGCTCCCGTATTTTTTCTCTCAAACATGACACCAGTTGGTATGTGTTCATTGTGCAATGTTCTATTGCTCTTTGCATGTTGGCCTGCTAACTCCCAGTCAGAAACTTTCTGCTTAGTCATGTTCTGTTGTGTATGAGCCGCTGATGGATCATGTTGATCCATCCGTGACTCAGACTGGTAGAAGGTAGGTAGGATTTCATTTTTATCCTGCGAGAGAGGAAGCCAGAATACGGCTTAATAATATGGCGAAACACGACCTCTCGTGCAGATACCAGTCCTGAATCGGGGATTAAGGTTTTTGCTTGACATTTTGCTCATTTTTCCTGTGGATGGAACTGGTTGGTGGAGGAAGCCGCAAGCAGCGCTTACATGAACCACCATCGAGGCGTCCACCAGACCTCTCGCATATATGAATCCCACAAGGGATTCGATTCCTGGATGTTAGTGATGCGTAGCTCAAAGCACATTCCCAACGCTTTACCGATTGAGCTAACCAGGCACCAAGAGCTAACTTGGCACTCAGAATGCCAGCTATTTGTCACAGTGGCAATTTTACTCATACAGACGGAATAATAGGTCGAAGAAAAAGTTCTACACAAACACTGAACTATGTGCTAAGAATGATATGCCTCTTTTTGAATGTCTGGTGGTAACCATACTGAAAGGAAATATGAAATAGCATTGTTGATTTTTTGAAACTTTTTGTTCTGTCCACGTTCCATGTAGACACCTGAAAAAAAATGGTCTCATCAGAAAGTTCAGTATATTATGAACAATATTTTATGATATATCTCCTGTTAAAGTGCTAAAATTTGGGAAGTCCAGTTGTAGAAAAAGGTTCAAAATCCTCAACACTGTTATGGAATAGCAATGTTGTTGATTTTGAAGATTTTTGACCAATCCAAAATGTAATGAAATGAATATTCAAGACACTTAAAGAAAAACAAGATTCTGTCACCATGCTTCGACGTATGCATGACAAAATTGAATTTAAAAATTTTTTTGTTTGTTTAATAGCCATTTCTTGGAGTGGATGACCCTGCCCAAGGCCCTGCACCAACGGCCATTTATTGACGTACGGGGTTTAGAATTGCTTGAAAGATATGAATCTTTTCCTGTTTGGCTCAGCCTAGCCAAGTTATTACACCCTGGGTTGAGTGGTGGGCATGGATAAGCAAGCCGGACTCGCAGGACTTGCCGGGACTCGAACCCGAGATATTCAACCTGCGATGCCAACATGTTTAACCACTAGGCCATCGCGCCGCGCTGTGTTAGATGTTCTATCATTCCCTTGCAGCCTTGTTGAAGCGAATGTTTATATAACAAAAACAAAAAAAAAATGCAAATACAAAATCATTGATATTCAGTCCATGGAACCTTCCCTTATATTTACTATCATGGAAGATAGCCCCAGCCATTGCTTACGGGAACACTTGTGTGTGTAAGCCATCAGAATTTACCAGCGTCACTGCTTGGATGTTGTGCAAAGTATTTGTCGAAGCTGGACTGCCACTGGTGTTGTGAATATAACTTTCGGATACGGACCAACTGCCGGAGAGGTATGATTTTTTTTGTCTGATTTTATCCATTTGGGGATTAAATTCACTTATTTTTTCTTCGCTCTAAGCCAAAGCTGGATGCAGCGCCCAAAAGTAACCAACCTATGATAGACATACACATAGTTTTTTTCGACACCTCTGTCTTCGCAAAAGACGATACAAATAAAGATATCACATTACAGAGTTATCAGGAAAGCAAACAAAACCTAAAATAAAGTTTTAAAACCTTCCACAGAATAAGTTTCAAAGGCACATTCGAAGAGAGTAACACGTGTTTGCTTACCTCAAAAAAAATATATAAATATTACTAAATTCGGCCACACACGTCATACGAGACCCACTCAGTGAACTACTAGTGAATTAGTCTAAGCAACTGCACCCGAAAACAAGAGCATTTTTGCACACGCACGCACAATTTGTAACGCTTACTAGCATTAGGCTCAAACTGGCAGAATGCTAGGTGCTCTGATGCTGGCACCGAAAATATTTCATGATAACATACTAGCCCTGTAGGTACGGACTTTAGAATAGTCCTAGCATATTTCCTGCGTGTCGTAAGAGGCAATCAATAGGAAACAAAGAAGTGGTATATGGTTCTGCCGTCGCCCAGGCAGATACCACTCACTGGACTTCACCATGGTGGTTCAGTTCCGTTTGTGATGTTTTCCGCTTATAGTGCAGTTGCTGGTACTACATCCTGTAGTAGCTCTTTGCTATCAAGTGACCGTTAGTTGGTCCCTTTTAGACACTGATTCCGGTCTCACTCAGAGTGAATTTCGATAAAAAATAATGAATAAATAAAATGTTAAATAAAAGAAGCAAGAAATTCTGTCTCTCTGGTTAAACTTGTGGTACTGAGACAAGCCATTTGAACAATTTTTGGGTACGTTAAGTCGAACAGGAAAATATGATATCTTTTCCTGTAATTGTCACCCTGTTCGTCTATAAGTGGCGCTGTTACAGGGCTTGGACAGGGTGATCCACTCTAAGAAGTGACTATTGTTCTTTTCGCATTTTTTTCCATAATATAAAGTGGTATTCAGCTAAGATTTTCAGCTAAGTGTCCAGGAATACTTTTGCATATAATAATCTCATATAGGATTCGAACCCGGTACGTCCAAGTTGTGCAGCTCAGAGCGTATTCCTAGTGCTTTTATCGATTGGGGTGACTGGGCACTCATGCAACCAATATACATTTCAGGCAATTCTAGTCCATCCAGATGTGCCTCTCGTATCCTTCACTGGAAGTACAGCAGTTGGCCAACACATACAAGAAGTTACAGCACCTTTGACGAAGAAACTCTCGCTTGAACTGGGGGGGAAGAATGCTGCAGTTATTTTTGACGATGTTGATATGGAAAAGTGTGTTGATACAACTGTGAGATCAAGCTTTGCTAATCAGGTATTGTCCTAGCATATTCATCAGCTCTAACGTGTTTTAGTTTGTTCTAAGTGACCACTAAACAGTAACAAAGAAGTGGTAGATAGTTAAACGGTTAACTCAATTGGTAGAGCGTTGGGAATACGCTTCAAGCTATGCATCACTAACATCTTTTGTTTGTCCATGCACAGGAAAAATGAGGAATACGATAATCCAGAACCTTCAAACCTCCAAACCCCGATTCGGAACTGGTATCTGCGCGAGAGGTTGTGGTTCGCCATATGGTTAAGCTGTATTCTCGGCTTTCCTCTCCCGCAGGATGGAAATGATATTCTATCCTATGATAAAGCATTCTGATCAGTATTTGTGAAAAATTTTTGTTGCTTTTTTTGCCTTTTAAGGGAGAAGTATGTCTCTGCACAAGTCGAATATTCTCGTCCAACGAAAAAATTTATGATGAATTTTTATCAAAATTTCTTGAACGAATGAAGAAAATTGTTGTTGGAGATCCAGCATCCACTGACACTGTGATGGGAGCTCTAGTTAGCAGACAACATTGGGAGAAGGTGACCTGTTTGATAATTTTGTCCGACTGTCTGTTTGAATGGAGAAAGATAGAGAGTATTAGTATGAGTGCACGGATAGCTCAATCGGAAAAGCACTGAAAATAAGCTTCGAGCTACGCATCTCTGATCGCCATGTCA